>WEKY01052755.1:42767-57582 GCA_013390045.1 Picathartes gymnocephalus | reverse complement strand
AAAAAAAAAAAAAGAAACCCAATTAACACAATAATTTTAAAAAACCATCATAAATGTTCTACAATTGCCAAGGCTAATCATGAAGGAGCTTGACATTCAAATCCTGCTTGACTTCAAGTAGGCTTCTGAACTGCAGGTGCATCTGCCCCACCAGCTGGTGGCAAGTAACAAGGATGGGCTTGTCTCCTGCCCTTCTGCCAAAGCCCCTTTCATGTGCCCACTGGGTACAGCCTCAATTTTGGGTTCACTCCTGGGAGGGGCAGGTACCAGACAGGCTTTGGTGGAAGAGCTCAGGTCTTGTATGTGCACCCCCTTGGACTAAAGTGCTCCCCTGCAACACCACACTGTGACCCCACCAGAAAACTGAACACTGTTCAAGGCAAGGAGCACCTGGGGTAAAGGCTCTCCTATGGTTCAGACAGAAGAACCCCCCAAGAACAAGAGGTCCAAAAGGTGTCTTTGGCCATAGTTCAAGTAGTGGAATCAGACAATTCCGTTCCAGCCCCGGTCCTACAGACAAGAACAGCTTCATAATGTGATGGAGATGCAGACTCTGCTTGTCAGGATGTGGTTTTGCTCCTGCTGCAAAGCAGAGTTGCACAAGGGCAGGCAGCAGAAGGTCACTGAGGTTAAAACTGGATGCCTCATGTGGCAGGTGGGCACAGAACTCTTCACACAGCTCTGTCACAGCCAACCCCTACTATTTACAGGGACAGGGGTCTTGCCAAGAAGGTCAATTGTATGTTTTGTAACCACAGCGTAGACAAGTATGTTTCATTTTAGCTCAGGTATTTCTTCAGATGGTGTCCTTGGTACAGCAGCTGCATTTTTCTGGTCTGGTGACCTTGCTAATTGCTTCTTCTTAAGAGTGCACTGCAATCTCATAATGTGCCTGTGGTTACCAACAAAGCCAATACTAGTACTCACAAATTATTTCTGAAAACTGCAACCAGCAGTGCCTAACGTCATTTGTAATATTTAGATGAACTCATTCTAGTGGAAAACCAGGAGTGTTTCAGTCTACAGGCCAAATACTTATTTTCCCTTCATAAAATTAAAACAACTTTAGTTCCTGATAAGTCATTTGTGCATTGAGTGAAATTTTAAAACAGGTTTATTTCAAAGATACATAAAACATACTAACAGGAACTTCAATGCTTTGAGTGTTATGGGCAAGAAAACATAGAGCAAGAAGGTTTTTTTATTGGCTTTGTCAAAGAAAGAGTTTTCAAAGAATAAAATCATGTGAATGGTTTCTAACATAGCAATGAAGTGGGATGTATAATCTGCTGAATTGAGATGCCCCAGAGACTCCTGTTGCTGGAATGTGCCACTATTGGAATACATCCTGTATATTGCTTGCTACCTTTTCTTTCTTGGATTACTTTATATTTAATTATGAATTTATAAGCATGTTGGCCACTGCATTTTACAGTTTTGTAGGGAATACTATTATAAACCCTGAACCTTTGCCTGTGAGAAACAACTGACAGGCACAGAAAGACCATGTGTCTGTTCTAAGGCAAGGGAATCTCAGATACTTGCAAAATGTGTTACTTAAAAGACTTCTGCATCCTTTCCCCCCCCCTTTTTTTTCTTTTTTTGCATCTTAAAACCATTACTCCTATTGTTTTGCTTAGTAGATCAAACTATGCTGGTTCTGCTTTCAAGGCATGCTTTTGAAATCAGCAACTTGGGTTTACTGGTCTTTAAAAAAATAAATAATTTTAATGGGTTACTATGATTTTCTTCTTTTTCTTCTTCTTCTTCTTCTTCTTCTTCTTCTTCTTACTATTATTATTATTATTACATTTCTTTGAAACTACCTTGTTGGGATCAATCAGAGCTGTATCTTCTCATTACTGAATCATACAAATAGAAGATCTTGAAAACACGCGAGACTGAGTGGCCCAGATACAATTTCTGACACACAACCTTGCAACACTCATTCCTGGGGGCAAACCAAACTCTTTCACCGGATAAGCTAGGCATTAGTCTGGAATGACCAGAAACCAAATGTGCCTGGTGACCCTGGTGACGAGCTATTCACACGTACAGAATTTACACGGATTATACAGTCTGTGGTATGGAGTATCACTGTTCAGTATATACCACGGGGGGCAAAAGGTCCCTCCGAATCACAATTACACTGCTGAATAAGAAAAGTTGGAAGTAATATCTTCTACTTTTGAAAGCTACAGGAAAGCTGTTGCATTGTGCCAAGGTGCAGACATACTTCCTGCCTTCCACCAGCCTTAACCAACTGTGGATCTTGACGGGCTGTAATGGGGATGTTTCATGTCGACAAAGCCCAAGATAGAAGTTAAACGCTTCCTGCCCTGGGCTACGTGTTTAGCTTAGCGCCTGCTTTTACACCGCGTACTGCTTAAGAGAACTATTACACAGCAATTAGAAATACAGGAGCTGACTTTTACTCTTCATTCCTCCCAGCTGCACGAGATCCCGAAACGAGGGAAACATTCTAGCCCAGGCAGCGATCTCAGGAAGCTACGGCTCTTTGTGTCACTTCGGAAGCGCCACCGAACACGCCGTGTCAGCGCTCGGGAGACGGGCGCAGGGAGGGGAGCAGAGGAGGGCGGGCAAAAGCAGAGGAGGCGGCTCCGCTCCCGGCCCCGGCTCCCACCGGCCAGGCCCGTGCATGGCTGCCGCCGCCATCCCCGCCGCGGGGGGCGGGCCGGGCCGCGCTCACACGGCACCGCGCGCGCCGCCACTTCCGGGGCAGCGCCAACCGCCCGGGAGCGCTTCCGCCCGGGCGGCGCCGTTGCCATGGCAGCGAGGGCCCCGCTTCCGCCCCGCCGCGGCAGTGCCGGGACCGGCCATGGAGGCCGTGCCGGTGCCCGACGGGCAGCACACGGCCATGGTGTACGGGCTCATCGGCGGCGGGCGCTTCGCGGAGGCGGTGTCGCTGCTGAACCGCGGGCTGCAGAAGAGCTGCCGCTCCCGGGGCTGCCTCTCGCTGCTGGGCTACTGCCACTTCCAGCTGCAGGAGTTCGCGGCGGCGGCCGAGTGCTACGAGCAGCTGGTGGCGCTGCACCCGCAGCTGCTCCCGTACCGCCTGTGCCATGCGCAGGCCCTCTACAAGGCCGGGCTGTTCGCCGAGGCGCTGCGCGTCGCCAGCCCGCTGCTGGACGTCCCCGCCTTCCACCGCCGGGCCCTGCGCCTGCAGGCCGCTGTCCACTATGCCCAGGGCGACCTCTCGGCGGCCCAGAGCCTGGTGGAGGAGGAGCTGGCCGCCGCTGCTGATGGCGGCTCCGGAGCAGCCGAGGACCCTTCGGAGCGGGCCGATGCCGAGGTCAACCTGGGCTGCCTGCTGTACCGGCAGGGCCGGCACGAAGAGGCCAGCGGCAAGTTTGCCAGCGCCATGCAGGTGTTGGGGTACTGCCCGGAGCTCTCCTACAACATGGCGCTGTGCTCCTACGCGGCCAAGCAGTACACTGCTGCCCTCAAGTACATCTCCGACATCATCAAGCGCGGCATCCACCAGCACCCAGAGCTCAACGTGGGCATGAGCACCGAGGGCATCGACGTCCGCAGCGTGGGCAACACGCTGCTCCTGCACCGCACGGCCCTGGTGGAGGCCTTCAACCTCAAGGCAGCCATTGAGTACCAGCTGTGCAACGTGCGAGCGGCGCAGGAGGCGCTCACGGATATGCCCCCGAGGGCCGAGGAAGAGCTGGATCCAGTCACGCTGCACAACCAAGCACTCATGAACATGGACAACCAGCCCACCGACGGGTTTGGGAAGCTGCAGTTTCTTCTCCTGCAGAACCCCTATCCACCAGAAACTTTTGGTAACTTGCTACTCCTCTATTGCAAGCATCAGTACTATGACCTGGCAGCTGATGTGCTGGCAGAGAATGCCCATCTGACCTACAAACTGCTCACACCTTATCTGTACAACTTCTTGGATGCCATTATTACTTGTCAAACTGCCCCTGAGGAGGCTTTCCACAAGCTAGATGATTCAGCAGGGACAATGACTGAGCAGCTGAGAAAGCTGACAAAGCAGGTACAGGAAGCTAGGCAAAATTGGGATGATGAAGCTCTAAAAAAGGCAATTAATGAGTATGATGAGACTCTGGATAAATATGTACCTGTCTTGATGGCCCAGGCAAAGATTTACTGGGACATGAAGAACTACACAATGGTAGAAAAGATTTTCCACAAATCAGTGGAGTTCTGCAAGGAACACGAGGTGTGGAAGCTCAATGTGGCTCACGTGTTCTTCATGCAGGAGAACAAGTATAAAGAGGCTATTAGCTTCTATGAGCCAATAGTTAAAAAGCACTACGACAACATCCTCGATGTCAGTGCCGTTGTGTTAGCAAACCTCTGTGTTTCCTACATCCTGACAAGCCAGAATGAGGACGCAGAGGAACTAATGAGGAAGATCGAGAAGGCAGAAGAGCAGCTCTCCTGTGATCATCCTGATAAAAATACCTACCATCTTTGCATTGTCAATCTAGTCATTGGTACCCTCTACTGTGTGAAGGGAAACTATGACTTTGGTATTTCAAGGATCATCAAAAGCCTGGAGCCATATAACAAAAAACTGAGCACAGACACGTGGTATTATGCCAAGCGGTGTTTCCTGGCCTTGCTGGAGAACATGTCCAAGCACATGATTATGCTGCGTGACAGTGTGATTCAGGAGTGCCTGCAGTTTCTGAAGCAGTGTGAACAGTATGGAAGAAACATCCCAGCTGTCATTGAGCACCCCCTTGAAGAGAGTGGGATGCACAGTGGGAAAAACACAGTCACCTATGAAGCCAGGCTTTTGAGGGCACTGATGTATAAGATCACTGGGTGGGCTGAGTAAACGTTGTTATCATACAGCAGAAATGAGCATTTTGTTATTTTCTTGTGCTTGTGAGGTAATGCTAACTCTCACAAAAATCTATAAAGATTTTGTGCTGTATTTTAACAACGTTCAGTAGAAAATAGGATATTTTCATGAAATCAGGCTGTACCAGGTAACTAGGAGCATTCTCAGTAACCAGTCGTGTTAAATAAAACTTAAGATGTGTTGACCAAGAATGTCATTATAGAAATACCATAGAGTTTTCACCCATGAGATAATATTTGCTCCTTCTGAAATTTTGATCAGGTTTCTTTTCATTGGTTGACATTTGATAAAAAATTTGTTATCTGTCTCTTCTAGGACAGAATTTAAAGAAACTGTTGCTTTAATTCTCTAATTTGTGCCTATGTGTGAAACGTTTCTTCCTTTACTTTTTCCAAGGTATTTTTAATATGTTGCAGATCACATAGATAGTATATTTAAACACAAGAAATGGCTTTATATTAAAATTCAGTTCTACAAACATAAACGTTTCCTTTTGCTAACTCAACAATGCACGAGTGTTCTGGGAAATTCTATAACTAATACAGGGACCAAGAATATATCCCAAGAAGGCTCTATTAGGATGATACCTCAGTTTAGATCCATGTTTTAAATAAAATTTGTTACGACAGCTGGCTTCAGAGAGCCTACTCAGTGCTGCCCCTCAGAGTCCCGCTGCCCACACCATCTGCACCATCTGGGTGGCAGCTGTTGCCCTGCATACCTGTTTGGTAGCAAGTGCCTACATAGTAATTCAGTGCTCCGTGTGCAGCCCCTCCAATCCAAATACTATTCTTAAAACAGTCTCTGGTAAGAGACCCATGGATGTGAAATTATATTCCTTTTCATTTTTCTTAAAGGAAATGCAGGGCTTACAACCTGTACCCTTGGGTGGAAGAAATCTGCTTCTCAGTTTCCTTGTGTTACATTCTTCCTGCATCTCTCAACACTTCTCCAAAACCCTGTTTATTTGCTTAATTCCTTTACTTGGCATTTCCGTCACCCTGGCATAAGTCAGTGTATTTTCTCAACAGTCTGCCCATCCCTTTTCAAACATGAAGTGGGACCAAAATCCCTTCCAGTGTTTTTTTGTAGTCTGGTTCTGTGTTCCATGGCTGCTCTTCTTTTTGTGTATTCTGCCTTTTGAAGAAGTGTGTGAGCTGAAGCTTTTAAAATAAGGATCAAAAATCCATGGCTTTAACTGATTTGCTTACCTTTGATACTGGCTCCCTGAAGAGCTCTCCTGAAGGAATTTTGGAATCAGGCTGCATGTCCCTCCAAATCTGGTTTCTATGTTGTGGTTTATCTGGAAAGAAAGAGAACAGCATTATTGAAGTTTTGAAGCTATTATAAAGGAGTAGAATAATTAATCCTTCCAGAGAGTTAATGTATATAGGATGTAGAAATGGTCTACAACCATTTCAACATAAAGTCAACTCTTGCCTGCTAGGGGAGAAAACTGTCAAGGCTGAGCATATCATGTGCAGCTGAAGGAAATGCTGTGGGGTACATAATGCTACAGTTTACCGTAAATATCCTGTAACAGTAAATTAAAATCAAATTTAACAGTGTTAAGAATGGAAAAATGTTCTAGAGAGACTAGAGAGCAGACAGGAGATGCAGCAGGGTGTCCTAGAGAGGCCTCCATAGGTCATCACTAGGCCATTAAGCCTCTGATTATTGTGATATTAAATATTTCCCACAACTGTTTCCCCATGAGGAGGAGACTTGTGATTTCAAATTTTGTTCACCTCCATGAAGCACAGCAGCAGGCTGTAAAGCATGTCTCTAATTCACAATTGTATTATATATTATGCAGCATAAACAGCATGACCTTTAAAAAAAAGTTTTTAAAAAGTCACACCACATAACAGCATCTGAAGTGCAGTAATAGGCAATGCCCTTTATTTAATATTCATTATGCATTTTCTGTAAAAGTCACTGGACATTTTAAAAAAACATTCACTTTGCACATTCCTGCCTGTGCAAATGTTGCACGCCCTCTAATGGAGAGCAGTTCAGATGCTCTTGGTTTTCCACACAGCCAGAGCGTGGCTTTCAGGAGGGCACTGCTGCCAGGACTTGCAGCCCCAAGTGCTCATCATTTCCTTGCCTCCCGTGCCCACACAGTGCAGCGGGACCGGGTGGAGGTGGCCGGGCCCGCCGGCTCTGGCACACACTGGCCGGCTCCAGCCTGCAGCACAGGCACCGGCTCCTTGGCCACGGGCTGGGCAGGGAGAACAGCCCTGCTCCCGATGGAAAAACGTCCCCAAAAAAGGCTGTGGAGTTGTGCAAGCTGTGGCTGTTTTAGAAGATACGGCTAGAGGGCAGTCGGCATGCCTGGAATTTGCTTCATCCTGTTACATCACAACAAACGTACAACAAAAAAAGCCAGGAGAAAATGTCAAGAGCAGCATTTTCCCTGTTCTTCCCTTTTCCCGCTGTTTTTATGTGCTTTTCCTCACGGAATATGCTGTGCCCCCAGACAACCCAGGGCTTCTGAGCAGGTTGGGTGATGCTGAAGACAAGGACCTCAAAGTCCAGCAGAGGCCTCTGCTGCTGGAAGAAGAGGGAGAAGTGCCAGAGCTGAGTGCCTGGGACAGGCACTTCCTCCTCTGCTGCATCAAGAGATGCTTCTGCATGGAGTCTCCTCTTCATTCCAGCAGCATTTTCCACCCTGTCCACCATGGCCTCTTCCTCAGCAATAGCCACCCAACCTTCCCATGGCAGTGACATGCAGGGGCAGCTGCCCTCACCCTCAGTTTGTCCTGGAGAGTTGCCTACCCACCCACTCTGTGCCCAGAAGAACTGCGGCCTGCACTCATGTTGCTGACATCTTTTGCAGCGTAGGGATGTTGTTTCCTCCAGTGGCAAGCATGTGTTTATAGCATCTCCCACTGCAGAGCACTCTGGTCATGAAAAATATATAAATGTTACAACCACTTCTATTACTGTCTTTATACCACATTTAATGTTATCACTATGTGACTTACACACAAAATACATTTTTAAAGGAAAGCACATACATCTTTATTTAGAGAGAAGGGAACATAACACATAAGAGTTTACACTCCCTATACATATAGTAAAATCCGCCTAAATTAATGCCCTAAGCCAGCACAGTCCTTTTGTTCAAAAAAAAAAAAAAAAAAATCAAAAAAACACTACCCAGAAACATCTGACCATCTTCCCAGGGCCTGCAATGAGCAAACAGCTGCAGATAAGCTCAGATTCCTAAGCAAGAACCTCTGTTTTGTTTTGGGGTTTTGTTGCTGTTGTTGGGGGGTTTTTTTGTTTGTTTGTTTGGTTGGTTGTTCTTTTTTATTGGGAGCAAGAGGAAAGAAGCCCTCTGTTGCAGCATCAGTGTCTGAAAAGTGAGCACCACAAGATGCTTCCCATGCACATCACCACCATACCAAAGCCAGTCTCCAGGATTTTATTTGCACTAATAGCTTATTTTGCATCTTGTCCTTGCAGGACACCTTGTGAAATGTTCTTGTCCTCAAAACTTGCAAGGGCGTGACACCCATGTTGCAGGTGACAAGCTGTAATTGTACTCCAGTGGACACATCCTTTTTTTCCAATTACCCTTGCAGTAATCACAGCACACATTGCACGAGCAAAGGCCTCAGATCAGCATTCTGTCAGCAACCCACCTGCACTGGCAGGAGCAGGAGAGGCACAGAAGAGAAGCCTGAGATACAATCTACTTCATGCCCCACCTTGGATCCCCTTGCTGCTGAAATCTTCATCAAATGTCTGCTGACACATCAGCAGCACACAGGTAGTGAATGACAGGGACCCTTGTGATCAGCTCCACAGTCAGAGCTGATCAAAACATTTCTGTAATCAAGGGGTGGCTGACTTTAAGGTAAGATAGAGATAAAAGGTGAGACAACAGAGTCTTCCCATGCAGTGCTTGGAGGAGCATGATGACCGTCTTCCTTGGGAAAGTTGTGGATACTTCTACTGGGTAAGCAAGCCCCTTTTAGCAGATGAAGGAGAGGAATGTTATTTCTCTAAAAATGGTGAAGTTACATAGAAGAAAAAAAGTTGATTTTGACAGCCCATTCCACAATATCTTACTGACAACATCCTATTTTAGAAGCCTGAGTTCAAAACTTCCACAAACCCATATGGGCTTTAGCCTCCAGCAAAGGCAGAAGAGTCCAACCCTAAAAAATTCAGATTTGGAACACTGATGTGATAATGTGGCTCTGTGGGCTGAAAGATGAGCACTGAAAGATCCATGTCCTCCTCTCCCTCAGGCTTCTCTTCCTTTCTTTCTCTTTAAACTTTCAGTAAATGAAATACCTCTGTATTTTGAGACTCTGCTAAAACCTGCTGTCTTTTTAAGGTGAGGGTATGGACAGGACAATGTGCATCTTCTTCATGTTTTTACAGGAAGTGTATTTGTACCTCATTTGGACAACCTGACCTACACAAAGAAACAGTTTCTAAATGAAGTAAAAGAGGCTTTAACTACTGACAAACTTTTAGGCTCTATTTTCAGCAAAGCATCTCTTTTTTTTTTGGCTCATGCTTTTCCATTAAGTAGGAAAATGGAAGCAGGGACTCATTTGGACTCATTTTCCTAAGAACCTTTTGATTAGCATAATTTTCCTAGACCTTGCCTGAATTTAAACTAAGAGTCCAGCCATAGAACAGGCCTTGCCAAACCAAAGAATTCAGTCCAGAATACTTCTATTTTTGAGGATCTTACCCTAAATTCCCTGTAGTTTACAGTCCAAGCCTGGGAAAACCAATTAAAAGTTCACGTTGACTTCAATGAGTCTTAAATTGGCACCTTAGAAAATACCCATTTTCACAGACTACTATTTCAAGCCATCCAAAAGCAGCTTCTGGAAGGTACTGGAACACTACAACCCCAGTCTTACTCGATGACAAAATCCCTCGTTCCTACCCACTTAAAATGCTGCTTAGAAATCAGCTAACCCCGTGTTTCCCATGGCGCAACTCCTGCACATTAAGAAAACATCACTGTTGCACAACGAGAAGCAGAAGTTGGCAGGGGATTCTGATACTTCACCTGGACCTGGCCAGGCACAACCTCTGCCGGCAAGCACGGAGCTGCCGCGGCTCTGGGGACGGGGCTGAGCGCTCGCATCCACCTCGCACAGCATCACCCCTGCAGCGCAGCCCCAGCCCCGGGAGGTACCCGTATGCCCACAGCCACCCGACCAGGAACGGCTCGGAAAGGGAAATCGAAAACACAAGTGCCGCATTTTCTCTGGAACATGGGAATAATTACTCAGCATCACAAACTTTTAAACTTCCCGGGGTGAATTTACGCACTGGCTCTGAAGGGTCTGAGCTTCTCATGGCTGTTTTGTCCTCTGCTGTGCACAGCCATCCATTTCCCTGAATTTCAGCCTTTCTTGCTGCTTACCTTCTCCTTTCCCCCAACTCTGCCCCTAGGACCCTTTCCATCCTGTGTCATGAGCAGGGAACAGGTTGACTAACAGCTTTTTATGAGTCGGTTTCATTTTATAGCTCTCTTTCCCGTGGGAGAGGGCAGAGGGAGTTGGCTAACACTCAGATCCTGTTGGGTTGAACTGTTTACTAGCAGCCGTTTTCCAAATTAAAATGAGCACAGCTCGGATTTTTCTGAGCTGCACTTCCCTGGTGCCTCACAGAGCTCTTTGTGTGCCCCTCCGCTGATTCACGGCCGCTCACACGGCCGGCAAACAGGAACGCGAGAGCTCGACACGCCGCGTCGGATTTTCTTGCTCTGTCGATAGTATTTATCACTGCGGCTCCCACACGGAGCAGGAGGAGACGGAGAAGCACCATCAGCGCTGAGGGACGGGGAGTTCAGAGCGGCCATAAATCCTCTGCTCTTTCCCTGCTGAGCAGCTCAAGGCACATGGCGTTTTTACAGCGTCAGGCGGCACATGCTCTGATGGCGGGCCTGGCCGCAAAGGCACAGCCAGCACACCGACACCCCCGCGCAGCTGCCGCAGGTGCGGAGGCACGGAATTTCCCCGAGGAAGCACCGGGACCCGGGTCCTGGCTCGCCCCGTGTGACCCTTGTGGCGAGCCCGGGCCGTGCTGCAGAGGGCGCTGCTGCGCCGGGCTGCGACCGGGACCCGCGGGGACGGGAGCGGGCACGCGAACGGGAGCGGGAACGGGCCGGGAGCCGGAACGGGCACGGGAACGGGAATGGGCCGGGAGCAGGGACGGGCCGGGAGCCGGAACAGGAGCGGGCCAGAAACGGGCCGTGCCGCCGGTGCAGGGCCACTCCCGACACAAAGGGCAGCGGAACCCCGCCCTTCCCATCCCACGGTAGAGCTCCCGTCGCATGGCTGGGGAGAAGGAACGGAGAAGGGAAGCCTGAACTGAGCAGTGAAAGGCAACATCCCTGCTCCCTTGGGCCCAACGCTGGCCTGCCCTCTTCTTCCAGGAAATGCCTACTGCCCTATCCCCGCACTTAGGAGGAGCAAGGCCATGCACGGCCCAGTAGAGACGCGCTTGTGCTGCCTCAGCATCAGCGCGGGGACAGCAATTTGGATACCAGTGCCCAGGGATGCAGGCAGTGCCATGCGCCAGCGCAGCCTCCTGCTCCCCTCTAGCACCCTTACAGGGACTGCACGCTGGAAAGGAACCTGCCCTTCAGTAGCGCGGTCTGACCTCTAGGCAGGTATTCATTTGTTCAGCCCCGTGCACACCTGCCCTCCCCAGCGCGTCCCGGAGCTGTGGCGGTGGCAGCGCGGGGAGCGTTCGGTCACACATGGCAGCACCGCCCCATCCGCCTCTGCTGAGCGCTGGCAAGGGCTGCAAGGCAGGAATCGCCCTCCCTTTAGACATGGGGGGCAGCCACGGCGTCACCCGGCATAACTGGGGCCGCCTTCTTTTCTGTCGCATGTCAGTGGCTCTCAGCCTGCGCCAGAATCGCGGCAGGGCTTCGGAAGGCATGAAATGCTGGTGACAAAACTCGATAGCGATGAAACAGTCAACAAAATATAAAGCTGTTAGAGCGCGATGGCGTCTCTGGGAAGGGAAATGCGGGAGCCCTGCCCTCTGCCTTTGTGCTCAATCCAGGGCAGTAGAGACGCCTCCCTGATCTTGTGAAATGCCTGCCAGCGAGCATGTGTAATGTACTGAGAAATTTTTGTGACTTGCTACGTTATAAAGCTGGTTATAGGAGAATTTAATAAAAAAAGGAAACCAGCTTATCTCTTTCTGATAATTTCTGTATGGCTTTAGGGTCTCATTCTAGCTTCCTCTCTATGCCTGGAGAGGTGATCCTAATATTCAGCATAAAATGTACAGATTCCCTGAAGGGAACTTGAAAGAAATTCTCTGCTTCAAATTCAGACCTGACAGTATATATCACATCAGGGGATCCCTTTTATCAGCAGGATAGTCAGAAGGGATGAATGATTTACTCACATAATCTCTTAAACCTTTCACTTGCAGAGTCTAAGATAGAATTTATAGTATTTTTATCATTTGTGCCCAAAAAACTCCCAGTAAAATTCCTCTGTGAAATCTGAAACCCTACTCATTGATTTTCTAGCTGATGAAATTTCAAAGAAACATGTTTTTCTGTGATAGAGTAACAGCAGGCCTTTGCCTTGGCGTTTTCTCATGTTAGAGATCAGGTAATTCCTCCCTAGGGAGACACATTAAATAGAAACCTATCTTTTGCATTTGAAAACACTGAGGATGTGTATTAACCTCCCCTAATTTAAGATTGCACCATGTTTTGCAGAATTATTTTCTCTGATTTCCATTATTCAATTAGTTGCGTATTTACACAAGAAACTTAAACAACCAATGTTTTCATTCTGAGTTTTAACCTAAGTAATTAGCCTTGCTTCAGGATGATGAGGAAAGCAACTTATGTGACACTTGCTTAATATTTCTGCAGAAAAGCAAACCAAGAATGGGCTGTGACATATGTCTCTTCCTAAAATATTTTTTCCTGTCTGATATATTCTTTCTTTTTCTGATGAAAAGATAATCTGGTTTGAGTCCAGGTTGTTTGTCCTGTTGTACCAATAGAGTGCTATCATATTTTTTTATTCTTCTAAAGTGATTCTTGAATTAAACTGGTAGAAATGAGCCCAGAATGAGAATGCAAAACAGATTATAATCTCATTTGCTAACAGTGTCATACTGTTTGTTGTTTGAACACAGAACCACCAAGTGTTAATCTGGGCTGATACAAATAAATATGTAATGATGCCAATAAATGTTTCTTTATTTGAACTTAAGAGGTTCCAGGGACAGCAGGCAAATGAGCATGACTGGACTGGTAATCAACACACTGGAAACAACCAGAAGTACAAACCAGAGATCAAAAACTGATATTGCATTTTAGCTGTTGGTGAGTGTGTGCTCACCCCTTAGAAGGGGGTCGCTGGCTCTGACCTAATCTCCAGTAGGTTGTCTGCAAACAGCGATGCAATTCCAGTAAGGACTTCTCACCTCGGACCACATTTCTATCGAGCCCGCAGGGGGCCCCTCAGCCCTGCTTCTCTGCCTTAGGGAGCTGCTGCAGGAGCTGGGGATGTGCTCGCTCGGGACACCGCTGACCTCCACGAGGCAGGGCCCTCACTTACTGCTCAGTTATGCTCACACTCACCTAGCGCAAGCCCCAGGACTTCCATGCAGTTCAGCAAAACACAGTCAAATTTACACCAGCGTAAGTGATGGCAGGATTTGGCCCTGTGGAGCAGGGTCTGTAAGGCCAAATCCTCCTTGGGTATAAGTTAATTTGGCTCAGTTTGCATTTGCAGTGCCAAATTTACTTCTTTCCATTTAGTATGTGGCCAAAGGTCAAGTTAAGAAAATATTTCACTGTCATAATTATTCCCATGAAATCCAGAGCAGTTTGTATTTGGCAGCCAATGTCATTTCCCATGCCTTAAGAAGCTGGTATTAATTTCCTGAGACTGAACAAAGACAGATTCATTTACCCATTTTCCTGACTGCCATTTTCTTCACCTCGTCTGTCTGAATCCCTGCAATCTGATGCAGTCCTGGAAGAGCCTTCCTGGGCTCTACTATAGCCCTAACAGTAACCACATCTCCATTTAGTGACGATTTGTGCTGGATTTCATTCAGTGGGAGTTTTGCTTTAAACCTGGGGAGTAAGCCTGGTAACTTTGCCTCCCGAGGGCTGTATGCTGCCGCATTTTCTCCCCGAGAGCATGCCCGTCGTCATTAGAGAGCAGAGGCGGGGATCTGACAGAAGGGGGATTCCAAGGGCCCTGTGTCAGTAGCCCTGCAGCTGGAGAACGCTGGATAACGCCGTGTGGTGTGCAGCCCTTGGGAGCAGCTTTGTGCTTCTGATACGGACCCTCCAGCAGCTTCCCTCTCCCAGCATCCTGTGTATACAGCACAGCTCCCAGGGAGAAGCACTCTGACATTTTTCCCGTCTGAAATGAATCCCAGATTGGGAGCAGCCAAGCAGGAGCACTGACGGCAGCAAGGGCACTGGGATGGGATAAAGTCTTTACGGGCTGCAGGGGAGCCAGGGTGCCCATCTGTGCCTCCAAGGGACTGAGTTCTGGCTCTGCCGGCAAATGCAATTGCAAAGAGCCACCCCCTTTCTTTTTCAGAGAAATATTTCAGTCCATGACATGCAGTTAATATCCTCAGCTGATGCTGGCTTGCCTGGCTCCCCTGAAGCGATGAATATTTATACTAGCTAAGTACCAGCATACATTTCATATCCTTCTGATTATTGCTTACAGATATTCCTGTTTGTTTTCCCATAGTACTCAGAAGGCTGAATACCTTTTTCGTGCAGCATATTTTCACCATCATTTTTTCTCCTGTAGGTTTCTTCAGATTTACACATTTTGAGTTCCCATCACAACCTCAGACTAATTTAAACTGGGCAGTGGCAAAATTACTAAAGTGCATTAGCCCCACCCTGATACACAAAAAAACCACATCACCTCTCTCTGCTCCCTGCAC
>WEKY01052755.1:4725-42730 GCA_013390045.1 Picathartes gymnocephalus | reverse complement strand
AAAAAAAAAAGAAAAGAAAATTCAAGCCAGATAATTCTGCACAACCATGGCAACAACACAGACATGGAAACAGCAGGATGGACCCTCCCACACCCTGGGCAGTGCTGCAGGATTTCAGTAAAATTTCCCATTTCTCAGGATATTAAGTTCGACTGCAAGGAAATCTAGACATCATGTAATCTCACTGCAGCTTTGGAGCTAATAAAGACACATAAAACATGCCACAGCCTGGAAGCTTGCTCAGAGGCGCGTGTTTAGGTTTTGAAATGAGGACAAGTACAGCATGGGTGCAACGGGACACAAAGCAAAGGAGGAAGACTCAAATACAGACAGCATAAGGAGGCACAGCCTGTTGGAAAAATACAGATTTTTATAAGCAGGGAAGGCCGACTCAGGTTTGGATCACCCAGTTGCCACACTGTGGCAGCTCAGCCACTGCTGCCTGTGTGCTCCCCTCCACTCCTTTGTCCCGCAGAAGGGATTGCCCATGGCAGGGACACACTCAGGGGTGCCCTGAGTAGGAAAATGGCCACCAGTGCGGTGAGCAGCAGCTCTTCTCCCTCCCCCAGGGACAGGGGGAAGAACCAAGCAGGCACCAAGGCTGGGTTTTGACCACAGAAGTGGCTTTTAAGGGTCATCACAGCCCTTCTGCCATTTCCCTCTCTAGCCCAAGGTCAGAGGTGAAGCAACTGTGGATGAAGCAACTGACCCCTCAGGCCAAGATCTGCACAGCATGTAGGCACCTGAGCTTCTCTGTTTCAGCAGGAGGTTCCCAAATACCCGTGGGAATCTGTGCCTTAGGATACAGCATGCTGAGACACCCCCTGAGAGCACACACCTGCGCTGGGGCTCCACAGCTGCCGCTGCCAGGCTGCTCACCCCGTGCAGTGCAAGGAGCTGGCCAGGCTGTGGCTCCTGGGGCCAGACAGCAGCATCCTGATGCCTGCAGAGCAGCCCCTCAACCTCCTGCTTTGGGCCTTGCAAATGGCATGCTGAGCTTACTGGGCTGTTGACAGTACATTTTTAATAGCTCAGTTTATTGTCCATCTTAAACACTCTCTTCTTCAATCCTTCGGCTGTGGGTTTGAAAACAGGTGCTGTCATGAAATAGAAATTGGGATTTGTGGATTCCCACACCTGTTCTGCTGTTGCCTGCAACGCTAGAGCCAATCTCACCAAATCCATGACCACGACTTTGTGGCAGCAAAGCATTGAGGCAAAGTGCACAGGGATGGGGAGGAGAAGCGTGGTTTCTATCACACAATGATACGAGAGCACTTCCTTACATGCTCAGGAAGCATAAAATGGTCTCATCACACAGCTTGGGTGGACATCTGAATCTGAGATGGAACTGGATGTGACACACAACCCTCCCTGGGCATGGGCTGGTAGACAGACAGAGGGGTGAGAGGAGAGCAAGCCTTGCAAGCCAGCAGGATAATGTCCAGAGGATGGGTGACTGGGATTTCCCGACTTTAGCAATGCTTGTACAACTTGTCATGTCAGGACAGCCTCCCATACATATCTGGTCTCAGCAACCTTTTAATTGCTTTTGAGGATTTATCTTTTTAATTGGCATAGATTTCATCATACAGCAATGGACACCCACCTCAGTTTTTATAGGGTCATTACAGCAGAAGCTGATAGAGGTGTTAAGAAACCTCATGATTTTAAGAGTTTTGTAAGTTTTACACCTCAGGGTAGATTTTACATTTTCTGTGCTCATTTATGGTAAATAAATTTGTTATCCCTTGCCTCACCCTCTATTTGGTGACTGATAGGAGCTTCTTGTGTCCCTCCTCTCCAGGAGGAAATCCCCAGATGGACACAAGCAAGGATATGCTGGTTTAGATAAGAAAAATGGGTGCAGAGTGCATAATTCAGCTCTGAATCATGATATCTTAAGGGTTTAGCAAGGAAATCTAATTGACACATATGAGTGTTCAGGAGTTAAAACCATGTGGAGGGGGCTGTCTGGTGATTTTGCAGAGCTGCTGGCAGGAGCTGGGCTGAGGGAAATCCCCCTGGTGATTTGTAGTTCTGGAGAAGGAGGACCAGAGCTGCTGAACTGCCAGGAATTTGATTTCTGGCCACAGCTGTTTATTCCATCTAGTACTGTTCCCTCTCACAAGGCAAACCCACACCTTCTGAAGAGGCTATAACACGCACTGCTTATTTTTACCACATCACAGAAACATCTGACTTGGCTCTCCCCCTGTATTTTTAATGCTTGCCAGTTCTACCACTTCAGATGTAAAACTTGCAGATCATCCTCTGCCTAGCATTTGCTTTTCAGTTTGATTTTTCCTTAGCAATGGGACATGCCCTAAAGTATTTCTGAGGAGAGCAACTCTCATCTTAACAAACGAGAAGTCCTTGGCTCTGTATGATATATGCCCTAGTTAAAGTAAGCAATAACGTTCATGTTTTCCTGTAGGCTGCATCAGAGCACTGGTCAACCATTCAGTAAGTAGCCCATATTTCTTCTTGCAATTTATGGCCTTGTGATGGACAGGAGCTAATGCAAATGTCCTGGGCTTTTGTGAAGGATGGTGCAGGGCACATAATGGCTTTGTAGTTACAAATGCTGAGCAGATACACAGTTCACTGATCTGTTAAGCACTTTTGAGATCATGCAGTGTGTAAAAAAAATACTATATACTTGTAAATGTCAAGAGGAGTTACTGATATTTATAGAAAAGAAACTGTTTTACTATTTCCAGTTCTGTGGAGCAAATATGCTGTATACTTTAGGGTTCAGCTCCATCAGCCCAGTAGTTTCCATGTGGATCGGATTTTTAAGGTCATAAATTGATTGAGGTGACCCCAGCAATTCAGTCCCATGCCTGGGTCACTGAAAGCCCAAGGAAAGGCAAGTGACATTTAACAGTAGGAAAACAAGCAAAGCAAAGGGAATACAGAGGTTTGTAACATGACAATAAAAAAAAAAGGCATGTGCATTTCATCAGTTGGATTTCATAAAGAGCTTGATCTTGCAAGCTCTCTTCTGCAAAATATGCATGGGCGTATTTGGTGTTCAGCACAGAACACCAAAATACTCACTAACAGGACTTGCCAAACACAGAATCAAGGCAAGCAAGAAAAGGGATCAAGTCTGACAATAAACACACATACTGGAAATTGCAACTCTAATTTAATGCACCACATGGAAGGCTTTGCATTTTAATTTATCAGTTTCTTTTTAATTGACCAGATTAATTATTTCCACCTTGCCATTTGGCAGGTAGGTCACTGTTCTTTTTCACAGCATTAATGAACTAATTCCATTTTTCCCCCTGTAATTAACAGTGCTAGTTACAAAGACCCCATTTATATATTGGCTTGGCGCACAATAAAATTTACTCTTTGTTAAGGAAAATATAACATCATTTCCCATGTCAAAAGGGATTTCGTTTCTTTGTATTTCTCCACCAACAAAACCATGGCTAGAAGAAAATCCCCTCAAACCTGTACTTTTCAATCAGTAATAAAAATGGGTAAAATAAGATTACCAGTGAACTCCTAAACATCCACAAGTCTCCCTTGGGCACACCATGCTCAAGTAGAAATATGAAAACAATTGAAGGCTCACATTATCCATGTTTTATGCTCTAATAAAGGGCTCCCAGGATCAGGTCAAAAAGCAGGACTCGGCAGGATCCTGCTGTTTTAGCCCAGTTGATCACTTTAAGAGAGCCTGAAGGAACATCAGTGCTTGTTCATTGCCACTGTTACAAGTCAAATTCACTGGGGTGGGCTGGTTTGGGACCTTCAAAAGCTCATCTTAATTCTTAACTTGCCCTCTCAAATTACTTTTTGTGCTTTTCTTGTCTTTGAATGTCTTAACCCAGTGAGATGACCTAAGGGAGCCCAGTTCAGGTAGAGGCTGGATCTCACTAGTTGTACTGGCTAAAAATACACAGGAAAAGACAGGAAAACTGGAGGAAGAGGAAGAAGCAGAGGGCTTTGTGGAAGAGTAGGGCTGGAGAGATACTACAAACAATTGCCTGAAAACATTATTTTGTATTTGTAATGAATTCACTACAGTCAGGCTGAAGGCTCTTTTCTGATGTTAGGCTCTTCTGAGTAGCAAATTTAGCTGTCTAAAAGACACCTAGAAATTGCATTTGAGAGCCAAGTCCACAGGTAAACCTCATGTCAACACCTTCTGCCACCATTTCAACATCTTTTCATGTATGTGCTGGCACTGACCATACCTGAATTTGTCCAGTCAGAGATTGGACAAAAACCTAACTGTCTTTTTAAAGATGCGTCTGATCTAGCCGCAAGGTAAAAACAAAACAAAAAAAAAAAAAAAACAAAACAAAAAAAAAAATTGATATGCTAAATATGTTTCAGGAATGTGTCTACCTGTGAATTCTTGTGCGTATGATAAAACATGAATGTTTTCCTATCTAATCCCTTGCCTTTATGTAGTGCTCAGGGTAACTGTCACAGGGCTTGAGGAGGGGCTGCAGAGTGAAGGAGAATTGTAAGGGTGGCAGAGAAAAGAAAAGGGAAACCAAAGGGATAGGATAAAGTCAGGAGGTGCCAAAGAGAGTTAAAACCAAGGTACTAGAGCTGGCCTGGGAAAATAAGTATCGCAGTCCCCAAAATTAAAGCTGCTCAAGGACAAATGTGGCTGACAGCCCTCATCCCTTTCTGCTCCGGTGTGTGCATCTGAAGCCCAGCTGTGACAAAACATGGTTCTCTCTCTACAGATTGCATTTCTTCCCCCCACAAAAAATAGGTAAATATTTAAACCTGCAGAACAGCCTTAGGACTCGTTCTCTGTGCATCTGAGAGTGAGATTAATTCAACAGGATTGTGAATAAAAATACAGCAACTGGTATTTCTAATTCCATTTCTCAGTGGAAAGCTTCTAGTAACAGCTAATAACTAAGTCATACTAATCAACTCAGTGACAAAACCTCTACAGTATGTAATATAACACAGTTTCTGATTTTTTTTTTAATCGAACCTACATGTTGCAATCTCCTACTCTGCAGTCATAAAACTTTATAGTCTTCTCTTTTGTCTACTGAGATTTCAGGTGTTTAACCACTGACTTCTACCCAAACAAAGTCTGCAGTAACAATAATGGTGTCCATGTGCTGCAGTAAATGAGCATTTCAGCTTGGCTGGCAGTGACAGCTTTTACATACACAGGCAAGCAGAGGAGTCTGAATTCTGCCCTCTGCCTGTGTAACTTCACTGCAATGTTCATGGCTGTCAGCGGAGTTACTTCTGATTTACTTCAGTGCAACTGAGGAAAGAGTTTGACCCAGTTTGTCCATATTTATGGAAGGAAGCCTAGAGAACAGCATCTGTTCTTGTTTAAAGTGCAGGAGGAATTCCAGCGTTGCTGAAGGAAAGCATGCAAGCCAAGGCTGCAGCCAGCAGCACCGTTGCTATGGCACACCATCCTCAGGATGTTCTTAAAATGCCTGGAAGTTTGGTACCTTGCCTGCTCTACCTGGGGGACCAAGGCATGCTAAAGCATTTATGGTAAATGACTTTTCAATGCAACTTCGACCCGGAGGCACCTCTGGAGAGACAGGGTGGAGGAGGAGGGACAGCGTATCGGAATCTGAAACAATTAAAGCTGTTCCATGCTCCCCCAGCCCGTGAACTGCCTCGTATCATGTTGAAGCCAGGAAAATTTGGTAATAAAAACACAGCAGTTCAATTAAATAAACTCTTAGGGCACGGGAATGCAACAAAACGAGGGAGTCACCTAAACTTATTACTAGTCCAGACTGGCCATAGCATTGCTGGAATGGTAGAGAGTCATTACAAAAACCTGTAATTTATTTTCCGTGACTGATCTAGCGAGAATGGCCAAGGGATCCTCCTAGCAAGCACGGTCCCATTGTCCATGGGGAAATTGTTGCTTGCTGAAGTTCTACACTCTGGATTCCCTTTGGGTAGCAGTAGAGACCAGTCACAGCACTCAGTGCTATTATGCATCACTGCAGCCCCTGCTAGCACTGATCCAGTCAAAAGCCTGGCAGTACTCTCAATCAAATAACTTGTTTGAGGTGTTTGGAACATGATTATAAAAATTTGTTTAAGGCTACAACTTTGTGCTCTGTCACTAGAAAATGACAAAAAAACCCCCAAAAAACTGAGAACTATAAATAGAGCTAGATATTTTCAAACTAACAATGCAGAGAGAAGGAAAATGGAGCCAATCTGGAACTGCACAATTTGGATTCAAGTCTGCAAAGCTCTGACAACTGTTTTCTTCATTCAGTCCTTGATAGGGAAAACTTAAACTCTAGAAAAGAGCTGCCTTAAAACCTGAGAAATATGTACCTTGAAATCTTTTAGATCTTACCACCACACTCCCAAGTTTACAAATTTCCTGAATTTTCTGGGCTTATTGTTGTTCTTTTCCACCAAGAGTCTCTTGGCATTTTGAGGAGAGGAAGGCAGTGCACTCCTTCTGCCATGTTACATTTGCATGCTCTACCTCCAAGTATCAGTTCTTACTATTCACTAAACACCAGAAATGTGCAAAACGAGGGCTTTAAAGGATCAAAATAAAACTCTCCCATGTGGATGCACATACTCCAAGGTGGCTTTTCCCACTCTGGTAGTCCCTGCTGACTTCTTTGACACCAGTGAAGCTCAGCCAAACCCAGCAGCACACCACCACCACCACAGACTTAGGCATCCCCACCTGAATTCTTACACACCTTCACAATTGAGCCAATCTTGGAAAACTACAAAATCCACCCACAGCTTTCCCCTCCAAAACAGTTTCTCCTGGCACTAGTTACCCACTCCTCAGCTGTCACTACTCTCATTTCATTCCTGAGTTGTGGCCAAGTGAAGGCACCAAGCCTGGGGACAAAACAGAAATGCCCACTCCAGAGCCATAAGGCAGGTTTCCCTGTGTGTCCCAAATATCAGTGAGTCTTCATGCTGGTAGTTATGTGATTGGAAAAAGCCTCTGCTGCATTGAGCTCACCAAGGGATGCACATAAAGGGAGAAGGGACAGTGCACAAGGCACCTGCTGAGAAAATGCCTCTCTTGGTCCCAGTAGCCTTCATGGGCAGCCAGGAGCCCGAGAGGCAGCTGTCCATGGGTGTCTGGGGTCAGTATGGACTCATAGGGTATTAGTGTAGCATCTTTGCCTGGTAATATCAAACTCTGTGAAATTGTTTCAGGAAGTTACTGGATAAAATTTTCGGGTGCCCACTTATTTTGATTTAGAGGTAGTTTATTTCAGTGTAATCCCAATCCAGTGAAAAAAAATTAATTGAGGTGTAAGACTAATGCAAAAGGAGATGTAAAATGCACACTTGGCTTTTTCCTGGAGCATTATCACTTACAGCCTAGTAGTAAGAAAATTAAAAAGCACCAATGGAAAATAAAAAACAAGTCAATGTACATCACATTTCTGTTGTTTCCAGATCTTCTGATCCCAATTAGTGTGCCTGTAAAACTACGGAGACCTCTTACGATTTTATTAATCAGAGCCATCCTCACACCTGACTTGCTGTGCTCCCATGAAAGCACACTATGGTTTGGGTGAGCTGCAGGTAATTAGTGTCAGGATCCCTGCAGACAGACTTGAAGTCGTTCCTGCCAGCTCAGGGTTTTTTATAGAATTTCCTGTTCAAAGACGTTCCTGTTCTCCTCAGACTGACAGTCAGAGTGCAGTCCTTACAGAGGAATAAGGATTTTGGCTAAATACGTTTTGTTCTGCTCCCAAATACATCAGGAGATCCCACATCTTTTCATCCATCTTTTAGTAGCATCCAGGTACAGGTGGGATCTGAAACCAAATCTGGCTCTGTCCGAGGAGTCTGGCAAGAAACACTGAACTACTTGAAGTCCCACACGAGGGGCTGGGGGTCTGTTTGTGCCCACTGCAAAGGCTGTCAGAAAGCCTTTTCTTTTTCTCTTTTTTTTTTCCTTCATCCCCGCATGCAGTTTCCCACCAGATTCATTAATCCAGGCACTGGGCCAGGTCAGGAAAGACCTGCGCTTTGTGTCGAAGGCCATGCTGTAACTCAGCATCAGAGGGAGGAGTCTCATCAACAGGCACCACAGAAGAGAAACTTTGTGCTTAGGTGCAGTAGATACTAAAATACTTTAAAGCAAGGAAATTAAAAGTCTCAGCATGGAAGCTATTTAAGAAACTTGTTTGTAATAATAGCACAAAAAAAGAAGAGGTGTTCTTTAGGGAGAGGAGGCAGGAAAGTATGGGGGAAAGCAATAAAATGGTTAAACTGCAAGATATTGTTCAAGCCAAACAGGTGCCTTTCAGGAAAAAAAAAAGGAAACTTCAGCCCAACTGAAGCCAGTAGAACTAGAACAAATAAAAAGTTGGGGCATGAAAGTTTGGAAGGCTGAGAGTAATTATGAACACCCAATAATGAAAGACATAAAAAATAAATAACTGGAAATTATTTTAGCAAATCAGCTGGTTTCCCAGGATTAGAAAGCAGCATTTTGTAGTAAGGAGGCAGCAGATTTGCTACACAATTTCTTTGCATCAGGGAGAATTTCATAAACACCCACTGCAGCTGCAGCCTTAGCCATTGCTACGCTGAGAAGCTGTCAAAAGAGTGGTTAATGAAACTGAAACACTAAACCACATCGGTGCAGGCAGAGAGGCAGGGATTTATAAAACTCGGGTCTGGCGCAAAAGGCTGGGGTCTTTCCCGTGTGGTTGTTAGTGCTGCCATGGTAAGTACGAGCACATTTACTGGTGTGAACTGGAAGGGTCTGAGTGATGATAACAGGGCAAGATTCATATTAGCACTCTCTCAACAGCACTTCTATCCGGGAGAGAATAATTGCCTTCCAGTATTGCTTTGGTGGTCCAGAAGTACACAAGTCTCCCTCCTTTCAAGAGTAAAGAACAGGGCCCATCAATGGGCAATCCACTGAACACTAAAAATCAACTGAAAAAAAGTCTCCAGAATGGCATTATAAGTAGTGAATCGTAACACCATTCACTCCTCACCGACTTTAGATAACAAATCAAGGCCTTATCTCAACACCCCGTCTGGAAAAGAAACTTAGTTACACGACATCTTACATTTTGCTATTCCTAATTCTCTAGTATAGATCTGGTAACCTTAGTTTATTGGTTAATGAATGTCAACGTAAGCTTGGCCAGTGCATTGATCATACTGTGTAATGCATCTTCTGTATCTCCTAGATGGTCCAGAAATAAAGTTAATCACTTATCAGCAGTATTAAAAAAGCAATATGAATTCATAGATGACTGAAATTCTGCCAGACATAAGCAGCCAGGCATGCACTATATCCATTGTTGCTCTAATTTCAAATAAGGTGAAATGAATAAAAGGTGAAACAGACACAGAACATTTGGTCTCCATATCTGAAGAAAATAAGGCTTTCTGTGTAATAACTTATGGTCCTTATGCTGCAGCATTTGGATTGATGTGGCCAAAAGGTGTGATTCAATTTGGTTTTTAATTCTGTTTGCTATATTGTAAATGCAGGCACTGCTACAGGTCTCTGTAAAAATCAAAGTCTGGCGTGGGTAGGTGGCCATGTGGGTAAAACATTCCCCTGGGATCTACAAATGTGGGGACTTGATTCAAAAAGTACTAAACAAGAAAGCCATCAAAAAGAAGTGTGGGGGTGGGAAGAGAGAAAAAAACCTATCCCTTAAAATGACAAATATTTAAGAGTAGGCAGCCTGTAACTTCTATTCAGTTTCACAGAAATTGAAGGTCCAAAAGTCTTGGTGGTGGAGAGCACAACTGGACCCACAAACATGCAGCCCTGAAAAGAAGTGTTCAGCTGTGGGCCAATAGCTTCCTTCCTTGCTACCTGACCCAGTGATATAAGCAAGCAAGACTGAGCAGAGTGCGTTTTTTTAATTAATTAATTTTTTTAATGACTTAATCTATTCAAGTACTCCAAGATTTTGAAGATATGCCAGGCAGAAGAGGGTCTTGAGAAGGGTCCCAAGAATTGCAAATACCATGGCCGGCTTTAAAGTCACAGCTGAAATCAGAGCAGACAGGAGAGAACTCTGTAGGATTTCCTCATTTGGATCATTTGTCTGAGAAGAGCCAAAAGAGAAATAAATCCCTCTGCACTTGGAATTAACCCAAATGTTAAAGGATCTTATGTTGAAGATCAATGAGAATATTATCTTTAGCAGTAGGATGCTGTATGTGTAGGCCACACCAGACAGGGTGTAAATCCAGCACTCAGGCTGTAAATTGCCTCGAATGATCACTGTGGGAAATCAAACTACAGAGCCAGGTATGGGACCAAAGGTGACAGGAATCCTCAACTTCACTCTCCCTCTGTGTAGACACAGAGTGTCAACACAGACAGCAAATCCCACGAAGTCTGTCCTCTGAAATAATTATTGAGCAATATGAGAAAAGAGGTTTAGATTGTGCTTCTAGTCCATTCTGGAGTTATTCTAGCTCTTTTATTTCATATAAAAATTCAGGATTGAATTAAAAAAAAAAAAAAAAACAAACAAAACACCAAAGGTAGGTTACACCTTTGCAGCCTTTGAGCTCAGAAGAAGTTGCCTCCAGGTGGGTTTTGATTATCTCCAGATGAGACATCTACCAAAAGGCACTGTCATAACAAAACTGGCTTGAAGATCAACTGTTGCAACTCTATTTACATTTAAAGAGTTGCATTAGGGAGATGTCAACAACATCACTTAATTCCTGCCTGCCTGATTGCCCTTATAGCTGGTAACAAAAGTCAACCACAGTTTGAAACTCGATGCCAGGATGCAGCAAGCTGAAGGAAGCTAGTCAGTCTCTGCTCACTGTTGTTTCAACTGAGACAGAGCAGTTCTACAGTACACAGATCCAAACTAGAAAATTCCTGGGGCAGCATGTGAAATCTTAGCATGCTGCTACTTCTGAAACACCTAAGCATCAGACTGAACTCACCTGGTATAGCCTTTTGAGGAGGCAGTTATAAACAGCACAAGAAAACGATTGTGGAAGACCAGTCCTTCTGATTTGCAAGCTAGTTGGCCAAAAATACCACCATGGAAGGGAGGGCCAAAAGGCATGATGGAGAATTCATTACTTAACAATGGATCACTCCAGATCATAGTGCTCTGTCATTCCAATTCTCCCTTGAAGATATACAAAACTGCCATTTCTGGTACATCCGACTTTACATTGCTGTTCCCAAGCCTGACATTCTCAGCAGAAATTGCTGCTACTCAAGATAGACATATTACTGAGAGGAAAACTACCTACCTTACAGTGAGACTTCATGAAAAATGTTAACTACGAATCCTGCTGATTTGTTGAGCAATGCTGTGTTTTCATCAGCTAATCAAATTGAGCAGTCTTCTGTATTAGAATAAGCCCAATCATTACAGTTGTATTTCAAACGCACACGATGTGTTTATACCTCTCATGAGACACGCTGTCCACTCCATTAAAACTAACAACCTTTGTAGTTATGCATGCTAAAGTATCAGTAATCAAATCTCATGCTTCATGGTGTAAGATGATCACTAGAAGTGTCAGGAAGAAATTATTTCCTAAGAGATGGCACAGCAAGATGTGTTTGTTGCCTTTGAATCATCACACGTTGTCAGTAACAGCATACTCGTGTTAGATCATCGATCCAACAATTTGTTATAGCAAATTCTATCTTCTGACGTTCAGCAAATCAGCCACTCCAAGTCCAGCACAATATAAATCTGCTTGCACTACAAAGTTAACCAGCACTAAATTTTGAGATGGTGAGGAATGCAAGGCTACCTTCTATGCAAGTTTTAAAGTAATTCTAGAAGTGGCTAAATAAAATCTCCAGATTTAAGAATCTTCTCAAGTTTTCAAGCATCAAGATTTGGCTCTGAAATTTGCTACTTGGTGCCAGTCTCTCTCAGTATACTATTAACTTTTTGTGACAATCTCTATGATTAAGTTAATTTCCCTTTGTCCCTTACTTTTCTGATGATTCCTAGGGAAATGAAACAGCAGAACTGTCACTCCCACACCAGACTAACACCGTATAACAGCTGGAAGTAGGCAGGGGGACGACTGCTGACCCAGTGGTGTACTCCTTCACACTTCACATTAGCCTCATTTGCCACTGATGAGCTTTTGGTAACTACAGGAGTCAAGAGATAATCTGTAGCTGATGGGATCCTTCCCAACAGATGAAGATATCAATAACAAAGATGCATGATTTTGTTGCTGTAATACAGATGTTATTAATCCTATTGTAAGTCTGGTATTTTAAATTCATCAATGGGCATTTCTAGAAGAGAACCAGAGCATTTGGTCTTTGGTAAATCTACCCCAGAGGTCTAGAAATTACCCTTACAAAACTGTCAGATTTCTTAAATTTAAAATAGATTGTTAATTCCTGGAAGCACCTTCAGAAGCAGTGCTTTATTATCATCCTGGCACTTCTTGTTCACACTGGCTGCTGTTCAAAACCACCTTGGCACCAGAGTTCTGGCCTAGCTGTAGCTTCACATCACCTGGCATCAGTAGCCTGGAAACAGTTGAGATAAATTACTACAGCACCAAATAGCAGCATAAAACTGGACAACAAAATGTTCTCCTTTCAGTAAATAACTCTGATGCTGTGAAGCTTTGCTGTCCTCTCCTACCAGAGCCCCAGAAACTGCCCATGCACAGTCTACTCACAGTAGGCACCCTTGCAGAGCCTGAAAACACAACTGCCCTCCAAAGAAAGGTGCTCAAGCACTACTGCAGCAGCATGGCCCCATGTGGCTCTCCCTCTCTCACAGACTTACATGAGGTAGAAAGTATCTGTGGCTTGGTTTTTGGAAGATCCATGAAAAGGCTTCCAGTCCAGCATTTCCCTTCCAGCTCACTGCAAGAACATCACACTCGCCTCCACACCCAGCACTTGGCTCATGTCACTCCCCCCACTCCCTGCACCAAGGGAAAGTCCTCTTAACCTTTCCAGTTTCCTACCCTGTTTTGCGCTGTGGGCAAGAAGCTGCCTGCTTGTGTGGGCTGGGCTGTCTTGTCTGCAGTTTTACATTCTTTGGCACAACTAAAGCCAAAAATGATGGGTTTGGTATCATAAGGAAATGAGCAGACATAACCCAGGCTAAAGTCTATGAAGACAAAGAGCCCAGACATATGCAAGCGGGCTTGTGTGCTGAAACACCACCATTCTTAGTCCTTAGCAGCATTTCTCTGGGTTAGCTGGAAAGGCAGCTCTGCCTGGAGCCCGGTGTGCAGCCCAGCACACCCACCCATGCCGGCGTATGGTCCGTACAGCTGCTGCTGGCTGCCAGGGTCTGGCCAAGATTATCTGTAACTGCAGAGCCTTTCTGTCAGCCCACCCACGCTGGCCAGAGCTGGCAATTGCCTTGTTTATACAAAATACTTTTTGATTAATGGTTAGAGACATAAAAGCTGTAGCATATGTTGCTCTCCGTATAAAATCATAAGTCTGTCAGGCTTATGGTGCATCTGGCCAGGAAGCGGGGGACAAAGATTTATTCTTCCTGCTCTACTCTGTATCCCCCACGTTTAAGTCTGAGCTCCCTCCATCATTTCACCTATTACATTCTCAACCAGTTCGGCAGAGAAATCTAGGCATGGCCTCTGCAGCAAACCCCAGCAGGGTGCCAGAAAACATGAAGGAGGTGGGATGTGTTCATGCTGACAGACCAAGTGGTAAATCTTCAGTAGAGAAGCACAGCTGGGACACCTGCTGGCAGTGGCTGATAAGGATCCCCAGAAAGGCATTGATTTCAGTCGCTCCTAGGGAAACTGAGGAAGTGGTTTCCTTGCTTGTTTGTGAAATTCCTGCTTTATACATGGGATTCTAAACACTTGGTGCACACAAGCATTGAAAGGCATTGTTGCCATCTCTGCTTCATGAGGCTCTGTCATGCCAGTTGTACTGGCAGCCAAAATCTCTGACACCTGGTGTTCACACACGCTGACCTGGCAGCTCTGGCTGCCTGCATAAAACAGGCAGCAGCCCTCACCTCACTGTGTCCTGAGGGAAAGCTCCCTGTGGTGCCACCACTGCTGAACCCACACCTCAGAGGGGAACCTGGCACTGCCCACTCATTCAAACAGTCTTGGCCATCTTATTTTAAAGTCCCCTTTGAAGAGGTCTTGGGTAAACAGTTCCAAGAGTACATTGAAATTAATATTTTCTAATTGCATCTGATTAGTTGTGAGGTACAAACAGCAGTGCTGGACATGCGACAGCACAACAAACCAAGACTTGTCCTAGGACCTGGTGGAGAGGGTGAAGTCACAGGTCCCAGGCCCATCCGTGTAAAACCAGCAAGATGGTTTTGTGTGCTCCCTTCTTTCAAAGGAAGGGAGAAGCAGCACTCCCAGGGAGGCACAGCCACTTACCACACCAACCCTAACAAACAGACCAGCTCGAGGAAGAAATAGAGTCAGCTGCACGGGGCAGTGTCAGATCTGGGGAGAGATGACCACAAGTCTTCTTTTCCCCAGGTAAGACAGCTATGACAAAAAGGGATGGCTCAGTACAGGAAAGAGTGCAGAACCGAGAAGAAAAAGCTCAGTGTTTCATCATTACTCATACTTTTTTCATGCACCTCTTTGCTGTGAATAGACTGTAATAACAATTTCTATGGCATCCTCAGAAGATGAGGATACTAAAGATACTTCTCCCTGAAAATAGTCTTGTATGCCCAAAAAATTATCTTTCCCACCTCCCATGCACTTCACCCCCTAATAAAACAAGGGGATCTAATAAAAAATATTCTCTCTCTCTCTGCAAATTTTTTCTCAGTTATAAATAAGACATCAGGCCAGATTCTCAGCTGCCATGTATTTTGGGTCACTGAATTGAAGCTCAGGAGAATTGCACTGATCTGGCCTTTTGTCTGTAATGCAGATTAATAGACGGATGGCGTTCTAAAACAGTATCTGCAGCCAGACCACAATTTCAGGCACTTCCTTGCCAGTTCCTTGTGCTAGGGGCCATAGATCACAGAAAGTTACAATGCAGATCAGAACAAAGTGCATATGTAGGGACACCCCAAGCACTTTCATTTTAGAGCAAATCCTTAAAATGAATAGAAGAAGCCCAGGAAGGAAAAAAAGAAAGACTACAGTCTACTGGCATTAACAATTCAAACCCATAACAAAGTTAGGATCAGAACAATTCTGCCCATTCTCTAATGGAACACAAAATTTATCAGCAAACCACTGGCAATGCTGCTTGAAGACTCCACACAGCTGCATTTCTGCATGGAAAAGTCCCACTAAACTTCTCAGCCTGGCAGAGCAGAAAAGCCAGCAAAAACAATGGGACAGGGGTGGAACAAAACAACAAATGAACATATTCAAGCTGTAACGTAGAGAGAATGAAGCAAAGCCCCAAAACAAACCCTAAGGTGCTCCAGGGCACAGGATTGCTCTGCCAGGGCGCATTAATGCCATGTAATTGTAACCCAGCACCCACAGAAAGAATTATGGTTTTCTATAAAGCAACACAAAAACCTAAGCTCAGCAAACCACCAAAAGGTAAATCAGAGGAGCTAATAGAACTCAATTATTTTTTAAAAAGAGATGTAATATGAAGCAAGGAAAGCATTCCAAAATTTTGGAATGGTCAATCTGGAAAAATTCATAGATAGTCCTTGATTAAGAGCCACTTATTATTATCATAGCTGCACAACTTGGACCTGTGCTTTTGTACGGGGAGAGAAATATCCCATGACAGGAAATCCTCTTGGGGGCCATGCGCCTTGTTGGCAGTGAGACCACAGCGGGGAGAGACCAGGAAAACAAACCTAGAAGTGACTATGGTGAAACTGAAGGACTCCTCAGCAGAGGTGATATCCTCTGTCACCAGGGACATGGGAACGCAACAGGCTCGTTCTTCTTTCCAACTGAAGCCTTTCCCCAGGTTTTTTCTATCATCATCCCTTCAATGTGGCAGCCTTGCATCTTGTGGTTGCACCTCTAAGTCTTCCCTCAGCCAGTGATTAAAAAATGGCCCTGAATGGCAGTGTTTGTACAAAGACTTTGAATGGCTTGGAGTTTGGGATCTTTGGAGCAGATCCTTTGGCTAAGTCTGTGAAAGAGATAAAGATACCTGTCAAAAGGGGAGCCAGTGAATTTCTGTTTATAGCAAACTGCCCTGTGTGGGCTCAATTCACATCAGAGTTTGTCAGGGACAGTTCATTCCTCACAACTGGGCTAGGGGCCCACTAAACATCTGAGGAGCTGCTGGCCTTTAGTAAGGCCATTAAAAACAAAAAGCAGTAATAAATACTGTTGTTATGCCTCCAGAAAGCCCAAAGGTTAAACGAAATGGGAATCTTCCTGTCTGACTAGAATTCCTCCTAATCACAACAGCCTCTGTAACAGGGCTGACTGAAGTTTGCCAGCCACAGCAGGCACTTTACAAGGGTACGCTGGCGTAAGCTCTGATCAGGTTGCTCAGGTTTTCCTATGACATATTATGATTGCTATATGGTATGATTGCTATATAGATGTTATGACTGATATATAGTAGGCAATTAATGGGAAAACAAAGACAAGGACTTAGAAAAGCATTCATTAAAAAAACCCAAACAAACAACAACAACAAAAATAAAACCAACCAGCTTGCTAATTGTCTTTAAAATGTTTGTGTTAATATTAAGCACCTTAAACCCATTTCAGAAAACTGAAATAACATTGGACTAATCTTTGCTGCATGGTGGCAATAGCAAATGCTTTTTAAGACCAGAGAAATCCATCAACTCTGAGTAAATACTCCATTATCCAGTTGTTGTTCAACATCTTTCCTCTTCAAAGATCAAACCTGCACCACCTGGCTTTAAGGGGGACTAAACTTTTCTCTAAAGTCATAAGATGATCTTTGAGCTGGAGTTAAATAAAGATTTACTGTATTTTCAGACTGCTTTTGGCCAGCACTGGAGAAGACAGAGGGGAGAGACTCACTCATCCCTCATGTCATTCCAGCAGGGCTGGTGGGAGACAGCTGCAGCTTTATCAGTCAGGGAGTGCTTAGCTCCAGTGCTAGGGAATGGGCCTGCTTGCTCTGCCAGTGAGCCTCAAGACAGCTTTTTCCTGTAGCTCCAATTGACTAAAAAGTCGGAGTTTTTCTTAAAGCAGCTCAGGACCAAACAGGACAAACTACACAGTCATGTTGCACTTGGAGGAAAGGGATACCTGAGAAAGGGACCAAAAATATCCACCTTGGTCCAGGGTGGTGAATTAGAGAATAGATAAATGCATGTGAAGGAGCGGGAGGACTGAAAGGCTCATATGCCACACTGAGCCCCCACTGTATGGACCCATAGGAGTGACCCAGAGCCCACCTACTCCAGCCTCTGCTCAATGCATGGGTTTAAAGTATGTTGGTGTATATTGTGATTCTGGTGTATATCATTTGTTTCTTTGTTTTTAAGGAAAGAAAAGAGGTTAAAAAAATAAACAGTAAGACATAAGCATTGCCAGTCTTTTCACAATAGATTTGTATCACATAACAGAGCTCACACCTTTTATTCTTGCTGCGCTTTGGTCAGCACTCTTCTCTGAAAGCAGTCATTTTGCATAGCAGTTAATCTCGATCACACTCATGGTTGCTTCGATATTTTCAAATCTGATTTTAAAAATAATGAAATCCAGCTACAGATCTCCCATGGGTAGAAATATGTTGGGCAATTTTTTTACACATTGTTTTACAAGCTAGCTTGCAAGTCTGGATTAAAATGAAAAAAAAAAAAAAAGGAAAAAAATTTTCCACCTCAGAAATGTGTTTTCATTTCATTGTGGAGCTATTAATGAGGTACATTTTGATCCCAAAGTTTTCTAGTCTCAGAGCTACCAATCTGTTTTTTAGCAGGGTATGCAAACCACAGCAGAAGTGCAGCTCTGTGCCAAAAGTACTTCCCATCTAAGAAACACATACACAACCCAAACTGGTTGTTTCTGGCAGCACAGACTTTGTGACTTTTTCCAGAGAAAGGCAACAAAGCAGGTGGAGGATGTGGAGCACAAGTCCTGCGAGGAGCAGCTGAGGGAGCTGGGGTTCCTGGGCCTGGAGGAAGCTCAGGGGTGACCTTACTACTCTCTGCAACTCCCTGTAAGGAGGGTGTAGCTGAGCAGGGGTCAGGCTCTTCTCCCAGGCAAACAGCGACAGAACAAGAGGACATAGGCTTCAGCTGGGGGAGGTTTAGGCCAGACATTAGGAAAAAATTCTTCACAGAAAGGGTGGTTAGATATTGGAATGGGCTGCCCAGGGAGATGATGGAGTCACCATCGCTGGAGGTGTTTAAGAAAGGATGTGGCACTCAGTGCCATGGTGTAGTTGGCAGAGTGGTGTTTAGTCATAGGTGGGACTCAATGATCTCAGAGGTCTTTTCCAACCTCATCGATTCTGTAATTCTGCAATACTGTGCTAGGCAGAGGGTTTGCTGATGCCCCCCAGTTTTCCTAGACATTGATACTTCCTGGGCAAACAGAGTACTGAACACTTCAATGCCCCTGCGCTCACTACAGCACTCGGCTCCATTCAGCTGGGTTCACGTGCTGGCTGTGAGTGCCCCACCTCCCTGCAGACCTAACCCTCACAACCACTGCCATCTCAGGTGCATCTTTAAAAACAGAACTGCACAGTCCAAAACAGCCTAATTTCAAGCCTAGTTAGATTCCCAAACTGCATATTCCAGTCTAAAATCTTACCCAGTGTACATTTGTACCATTTTTCTTCAGCTGTCTCGAGGGATTTGCCAAACGTATACCGAAATTTCTTGGTCTTATAAGAGAATCAAGTATATGTCACACTTAGAGATCAATATATTTAAATCAGATTTGGTGAGCTTAAATTTGACATAATTGCCTTTCCTTTTTTTTTTTTTTTTTCATATGGTATGATCATTGGCATCTGTCTTAGCTTTTAATCTGTTTAAAACTTTATTGGCATAGTCATATGAGGTAAGTAAATATTTTTTTCATGAGCCTATAAAACATTATTAGTTTATTTTTTCATTATGTCAGGTTGGATAAGTATCTCACAGTGCCTGTACATCTTCATGAGGATTTTATTATGTATTTTGATTTAGACTAAACTAAAACGAAGACCTGTGCGAAAGCCCTGAGCTTTTTTGACAGTCTTTAAAATATACAGTAATAAAATTGAATTAACAGGCTCCCTCAGTGATTTCCAGATGGCAATACAGTGGTAACAGCAGAGAAATCACAAGAGCTGTAGCCCCCTCTGTTCTGCCCCAGCATTGCAGCAGACAAATCCTTTGCATCTCTGCCATTCCAAAGTACAAGGGCCAGAGGGCAGTAACAATGGGGCAAGTAAGAATGGGATCCAGTCATCAAAATAACAACCTTGCCCATTCCCAAATGTCAGAGGGGAACATGAGCTTTGTAGGCCGGTGCTGGACTTTGCAATTTTTGAGAAACAATAGCTCCAGAATAGATCATTTAGCATTTTATCCATACAGAGAATTAATACAGATTATCTTCAGTAATGCATCAATTGTGCTGTAATTCATTCTCTAGTTTACTTACACAGCATTAATGTCTCTGTGTAAACTACCTTGATGTGAATTAAGAACACCACAAAGTACACAGTTTACCCCAGATCTGAGGGGACAAGAGCCTACACAGGTTCATTTTTCACCTGATGAATCCTGAGTGTTCCAGAGTAGACAGTTCTGACTCAGGACACTTTATTATAAACCTCATCTTTTCTTCAGTTGCAATAACCTAAACTGTTTCTCTCCAGCTTAATAAACTGGTTGAAACAAACAAATTGCTTTCTTTGAATTTATTAAATGCCAAAAGCACCAACAACAGAGGAAAATGTTGTCCTGCATGGAAACATCTGCATGACCTTGCCTTTGTACACCCAGTCAAGGTCCCTAACATCCAAAGAAGAATGATGTAACATGCACAAGAAACTCAGAAGAGTGCAGTGTTATATCCACATTGAGCAAACCTCATCTGAGACCTTAAAATGCATTGCTCCTGCAGTCGGTGCTAGCAACTCTTTATAGGAATAGGGCAATATTCAGTTGCAAGTAAGTGAAAAATTGATTTTTGTGTTTGAAAGCAACACTTTTGGAAGAGGTGACTAACCTTGCCAGCCACCTGTGGATGGCACCACTATAGATGCAGAGTAGCCTTTGGACTGATTGTGATGTGTGGGCTTGATCCATGACAATTAGTGTGTCTTCAAAAACAATGGTAACTGTAGGGGCTTGGTAATTGCAGGATGGAGCCCACAGTCCTACAAATAAATGGGGTGGAGACAGAGAATAAGCAAATTAAGCGAACAGAGTTAAACACTCTTTCTGAAGTAATTTTTCTATTCCACCCAGATGATTCCTCCTTTTGCATCCCTGGCAAACACAACATCCTTTTTGGGTACGAGATGCATCCTGCCCACTTACACACCTGTTCCTCCCTGTCCTCCAGCCTTCCTCACAGAACACACTAGGAAATGCTCTTTTACAGGAATTACAGTTTCTTCAATGCAAAGATAACAAATTCAGAAGAATCCAGAAAGGAAATGAGGGTTCTCCCTCCTCATCCCAACAGATCCTGAATCAAGAGGGAAGACTTCCCCTTCAGGGAAGATAAGCAATACACGTGGATGATATCAACAGGTAAAGCAAGTCAATAGAATCCAAATCACTCAGCTACAAGTGCTGTTGAAGTACAGAGAAACTGTGCTCTGGACACTATCATTGTTTAACTAAGGAGATTTGAATAACTAATGGTTAAACAGCCCCAGTGCATCATGCAGTTGTCCCTTTTTTCCTCTTGCCCCTGTGCAGAACACCTGGAGGGGGCTGGGCTGGCACGAGCCTGCAGGACAGAGGTGGAAAGTCCACAGCTGAGGCAGCTGCCTCCTCCTGAGAGCTGTGCGGCATTTGGCTCAAGGCCTCCTTCCCTGGGGTAAAATAAGGAGACAGCTGGGCTACCCTACATTGAGGTGGTGCCAGAGCAAGGAGCTCTAACGAGCTCTCTGTTGTTCCCCTTTTCCACTATATTTCCCCTCCTTTCTCCATGGCATCCCAAAAGTGAAAGTCATCAAACGCACAAGCCACCAACGCACAGTTGGAAAAACACTGGTATGCAACTTCAGTAAATATAACTCAGTTGTACCAATAAAACTGAAAGCAGAGAAATGACATAAAACGAATGTACATTATTTTAAATCGCAATTTTTATATGTTCACTTTTATTGCCTCACTCTTTAAAATAAATCCAGGACCTGATTTACTTTAATAAAAGTTTAATGTCACATCTTGGTTTCAGTTCTGTACTCTTAATTTATTCTGTGGTCAGCCTTCTGACAGGAAAAGAGCTAGAGCAGCTGGGGAGTTTTACAGGCAGGTTATACTCAAGTCACTGTAATACAGTGGTTAAAAGCAAATTCAATTGTAGCTTCCATTGTAGAGGAATGTTTTTGTCTTTCATTTTTTCACATGTATTGTTTTGAAAAAGTAGCAAACAGAAACTGAGCCATTTTTTACACCTGAAACTGTTAAACAAATGCATCAATATTTCAGTCACATTTTAAAGTCAACAGCAGTGACAGACAAGAGGCACCAGAGAAGCCTCCTGCTTTCAGAAGCCTCAGCATACCAAGCAAAATTTCAATTATGCTTCTTTTAACGGAAAACTGCCAAGTGATTTGAGAGCACAAAGGCAAATATCAGTAACTCGCCTTGCTCCACAGCTGAGCAGCTGCTGACCTCAAGCTCCTTCAACACACATCAGCAAAGCCAGGTTGGATACCTGTGGGCTGGCTGCTTATAAACAAGGGTACAACATGACTTGCTGAACGATTATTAGAAGTAACTAATACAACTGCACAGAAGTGAAATTGCCTCTTTAGGCTCACAGGTCTCACATTCAAACGCCCCAACACGTGTGAAACAGAAGGAAAAGCCCAGAGCCGCCCACGGACGCACCGATGCACCTCGGTGACGGGACGGGACTGCACACAGCCACAGCCAGGGCTCCCCTTCTCCCGGGAGCGCCTGGGTCTCCCTGCCCTGGAACAAGGAGTGCCCCCAGTCCCCCTCTGAGGGGGCACCTCATGCAGCCTCATCTCGGCCCAGCGAGGGGAGCCCTTGGGGCTCTGCCATCACGTCCGAGCCTCAGGACCACGGCGCTTCCTCAGGGCACCCTGTCCAGCCGAGAGCGGCCCCACCACGGGCCTCCATCCCCGACTCGCACCAGCCATTGGCTCTAAGCCGCCGTGTTACTATCAACACGCAGCCATGGAGGCAAAACAAGCACCAGCACCCTCATCGGCGTGTGCTCTTACCTGGAGACGGGGTGCCCGGCCAGCCGCCGGTGGGCAGCGCGCCTCTGCAGAGCCGCGGTCCGGGCCCGCCGCCGCCCCTCACACGGGGCCTGAGCGGGCACAGCGCTGCCCTGGGGTGAGGAATCGCCCGCCGCCCCCGGGCCGGGCACCGGGACACAGCTGAGACCTGTTACTGCCATTAGGCATGGGGACACCCCGGTGCGAAAGGAACAACACAGCCTTTCAAACGGCAGCCCTCAAGCAGCAAGCCTTGACCTCTTTCTCCTTTGTTTCACCATCCCCTCGCTGTCAGAGGAAAGAGCTGTCCCCAGTGGCTGCCAGGACGGTGCATGTGGCGACGCGTGCCATGACCGAGGCAGGTGAGATTTGCTCGGGCAGGGCTGGAAATCACGTGAAGGACAAAGCTGCCTCTCCCAGGACCTGAACACACACAGCCAGAGCAAGAAAAATGTATTTGGAATAAAATGGCAGGAGTTTGCAGATGCAGAGAATGAAAACAGCCCTTGTGAGGCAGCTAAGGTCTCCGTGTGTCAAACACCCACACAGCCCAGCGTGGTAGGAGATCAGCAAACCTCTGCTGTCTCGGCATCTGGCTCCCCAGCCACCTTCCTGGGAAATAGGTACACACAAACATCCTGTTTCTGAAGAGCTTATGCACAACCCATGAGCAAATCCCATCCTTCACACTCACAGTGGAAGCACAACATCACACTTGTGACCTGAGACGCCAAGATTCAACACGGAACACGTGGCTCTGCACGCAGAGGGGGAAGAGATGCAAACACAGCTGCTTCTGGATACCAGTCCCTGTGCTTATAAACCTGCTCAGCTCCCGCTCAGGGAATCTGCATTTAACTCCAGCGATGGGTACTTGTGCTCTGGCTGCTGACGGTCTTGTTCATTGCTACAGTGTCCCAGCAATTGCTAACTCGTCACTAATGTGGCATTCACAAGGTTCCCTACCCAGCCACTCACAGCTGATTTAACTTTGTTCTGACTGGTCTACAGCTGTAGCATATCAGCACGCGGTTTTAAACAAAAGAAAACTAACGTGACTCTATTGCTCTTCTTGCCTCATTTTTTTGGAGGGGAGAATCAGCCTATGCTTTCTGCAACAGCAAGAAAGATAATTTTGGATTTACTAATGTAAATCATGCAGTGACAGAGGTGAGGAGGAAGGACCCAAAGTGCTGAAGCATGGCTGAGCAGGCAGCCCAGAAAGGCTCAGCTGTAAACACCTACTCGAGCCCAGATATACACGGGAGTCTTACGTGAGCTACTGAAAAACACAGGAAATAACATTATGTTTTATTCGTGTCTGCAGAGTGGCACACAGTTCTACAAACGAAGAGACAGTGATTTCCTCTCATCAGCCTTAAAAAGGTACTAAATTGTAACCAAGGCAGCAGATTTGTTACCATCTGAAATTTATCATTTCTCTACAGCAACCAGGTCCCTTCTGCCTGGCTGTTGCCAGCAGATGTTAATTTCAATGTAATTTAGCCATACACACAAGACACTGGCTTGCAGTGCCCTTGCTCTGTTTTCCTCATTAACAATTCTCTTTGCTTCCTAGTCATGATTTCGTTAGCAGTAAGTCATGCAACAGGCAGGTGAAGTTGTACAAAGAAGTTTTTATTAAGTGGGCTGTGCTGCCTGCTGAAGCTTTGCAGCCTCTGTGTTTCAGGGTGTGATGCTAAACCTCTGCACTGCACAGGAGTAAGGACCTTCTTGAAAACCTTTCTCCGTTGCCCCTTGGGTAACTGTCACTCATCCCCTCCATCTAAAACAGTAAACCCTGCTCCCTCAGCCACATACTGGGTAACAACAGCGACAGACTCCACCCTTGTGAAGTTACAGCAACATCTTCCACCATCTTTTCTCTTTGGCCTTGTGTCTCTGAAGTCCCTTTTCACAGCTTGTTTTTCTTCTCTGCAGACTGTTTTTAATGCTGTGCTTTAAAGGGATCTCACCTCTTTAGGAGAAGGTTACCAATTACAATCTGTAACTCTGAGAAACTTTTGCACAAATAAACCGAGCTCTGATACCACTTCAAGGAAGCCAGCAGCTTCTGTTCTTCATCTTCCTGCACTAGAATGTGCTAACCTGTAAAACTGAACACAACTGAGAATTTAGGCATAATACAAGCATAAGCAGAGAAAGACAAAATCTTCATTTTTATGAAAATCTTAGTTAAAAAAAAAAACCACTCAACTGAAAGAACAGTGTTGCTCTGTACTTCTAGAAGCAACAGTACTGAGAAGGCAAATTTGCCTTGTGGCTTACCCACTTATCAAAGTATTGCATTCAGCTCACCCACATCTTGCTTTCTAACATTAGCCAGATTTACTTTCCTTAATAACCAGCTTTTATGGCCTCATCTCTAGATGTATTTACCCAGCTGCTATATATTTGCTAGGTGAGCATGTGTGTCACTTCATGTTTCAGAAGGGCTTTTAAGCCTGGCCTCTGGGCAGTCAGGATATCCTGCTCTGCGGCGGCAGGAACAAGGCGAGACAGGAAACCCTGCCGGCTGCTGCCACGGGCTGCCAGGGAGTCAGGTCAGCGGCTGGCTTTGCACCTTCTCATTACTACCACAGCCTCAGGACCGGGTCTAGTCAAGAACTGAACTTACCAAATTCTCCTTTCATGTTTTCAGTATTCACCAAACTTGAGTACATAACATCAGTGATATTCCTTATCTTTAAAATGCTTTAAGTATCGTGTTGCTGAGCTAGCACTGACTGATGCAGTGGCAGTGCCAGATATCGACACACTCAGTGGCCGTGTCACTCACGGGAATACAGCCAAGCCCTTCCAGCAACCTGAAATAGGAGCAGTTGTATCACGACCCTGTCTGGAGACCATCTATTTTATATTTTGCTATATAGAAGCATTGTGGGAAGTTAGCCACGCTCAGACAAGCCACATGATATAGAACAGCAGAGTTGGGACAATCATTTTACACTCTTCATGATTTAAAAATAGAGTTTTAAAGTATCACATTTAAACAAAAACATTTTCCACTTTTTTCTTAATTTGATCTGAAGTTTTAGAAGCATCAGCTTAAACTTTACATGGTTAGAGTCAGACCACTGAATTTTGTCCATCGTTTTTTAGCACACACACAAATCCACTGCTGTGGTGAACACTTGTGGTTTATCTCTTAGAAGGCTGCTATGATACTTTACAGTACTACAACAAATACATTAATGTAAAAGCTGCTATGGTCCCCATTTGGGGGGAAGGCAATACTACGTAATACCACAAACAGGGGAACAGGCAGAGTGCTACTCAGATATGAATGTTATACTGGAAATTATGAACAATCAATTGAAACTTAGATTTATTCTGAATCAAAATGAAAGATTCACATAGTTTCCTATGAAAAGATCAGTGCTTTGTTTTTCCCAGGTGCAAAAACAAATTCATAAATGAAACATTTCACAGCATTTCAGTAAAGGTACATATTATTACAATTTGTATCAGTAAATAGTGAAAAAAACAGTACAATTTAAAATATCATAGCCCCCATATTTTTGAAATGGAATCTTTAATTTCAAACTAACAGCACTAGTGTTTTTTCAGAGACAGCACAGCCAACATCTTTGAACAGTATTTTTGACCACCTCCGCCTTTTGAGCAAAGCAGACCTTAAAGCTGACACTGAAAAAAGCAGCCACCTGCCAATTCTGGTCTCCAAAGAGAGCCCGAGGAAAGACATCAATTTATGTTAAAGGTAATGTGGAATTCAAAGTCAGTGTTGGGACTATAAAACCATAAACAGTGAGCCTGTAGTATTTACACAGCTGCAAGTTCAGATCCAACTTTTTATAAAATTTATGTATTTCAAACAAAGAGAACACTGATGGGGTCTGGCTGTCATCCTGAGACAAGTATATCATCATCTAAAACCTCCTTCAGATTGAGACTCACTGGATCAAAGTAAAAATACTGAATTTTAATGATGTTAATAGAAGGAAAACACAAACGAAATGCTTGATGACAAGGTATTCTTCTTCCTGTGAGCAAGCACACAAAAAAAATTGGATCAGACTGAGCAATTGTCATAGTTCTACGTGGCGAACCATGTCATTAATTCTTCTGTCCCTTGCATACTATGACTTCTGCAGGTTTTGTGCAATGTGTTAAGACTGAATAATGGTGCTAACACAAGACAATGCAATGTATTTTAAAGCAACATGTGATTTCAGCCAGTTTTGCTTAGAAGGCACAAAGACATTACAGCAATGATGCAGGTAACTGAGAAATATTGCTTCTGCTCACACGTGATGCATTGCTGCACACAGAATTTTAACAGATTCCAGGACCTGTAACAAGGTTTTACATGAGATGAGCACAGCAGCAGGAAATTATATATCTGTTGCAACAGCTTAATACAACAGGGCTTTGAAATATAGGGAAGCTAAGTAAGACAAGGTCTGCTTCTGTATTATATTGAAAGAACTTTCAAATAGCAGCTGAACATGGTCCCCGTCCTGCCCAAACAGGGAATACCAAGGTGAAATTCTGAACCAAGTAGCCTGGTGTTCAGGTGTTGTTTTGCCCTTCCTTCCCTGAAATTCTGTTTCCTGTTTTGCTTTACATGGGACACAAAAGCAGAGCTCCTGTTAGCATACATTTATAAATTCAATCTTTTCTCTCCCAGCAAGTGCCAAAGCTTTCCTAATAGTTTTCCTCAGGTAAGAGTTCATCACCAAATTAAACTGAAGCAGTATGACAAGTTAGTAGAATGTATTTGTTTAGTTTCATCACAAAAAACACATACTGGTTTAGGCCGATTTTCTTTTTATTAATAATATAAGGTTCTGTAATCTCTTAACATTACAACTGAAGCTTTACAGTTAATCTCACACTAAAATGACAAACACTGTTTGGCTTTATTTGCAGAAAATTAAATTACAACCTTGATAAACATACATTTCCAAGATTGAGAAGCAATTTGTGTTTTCTGGATTTCAGTGCTAATGTATCCCTGCCTTTGAAATTGGTTTCAGTTAATTAACATTGCTACGGAAGAACTATTTGGCCTGGCCTCTGTTCACAGCTGTAAGGCAAAGATGACATCTGTAACTTAACCATTATACTGTAAGTCAAATCAAGACACGTTTTTCTTTGACTGTAAGATTTACATCCTGGATCAGCTTTTAACAGATTTGCCTGTTTTCCCTCGAAACTTTTATAAAGGTCTCTCTAATGTAAACATATTTTGCAGTTAAGCCACAGTCACTCTCCACACCTTTCCTCCTTCAAAGGGAGCAGAAGCTGTGTAATTGGAAGTCATTACAAGCTTAATTAAAACTGCTTGTAACTTACATGTGGCCAAAATAGTCAAGTAAATGCAAAAGTTGTGTTATGCATCAGCACTTCTAATCTGCATGGATCAAACTCCATCCCTGAACAGGCTGCAGCTACAGGAAGTGAAGTCTGTAGAACAAAAGTAGAGCGTACAGAAGGAACAGTGGTGGAAGACTACAGTATTAGAGAAAGTAAGATTTCATTTAAATGATGAATGATCTCTATTTAGGTCTTCTGAACTTGCATTAAATTTTTTTCTATTTTCATTAGCAATTTAAATGTGAAATTAAAGACAGTAATACATATGTTTCAACTGCAGTTTCAACTAAGCTGTGACCAGTTCATAAGATAGTATTTAGGAAGACAGCAGTATCCATTAGATTTAGAGTTAATCTTTTCCTCAGAGCTATCCAGTGACAGTGCTTTGGGACCCTTGTAGCCAGTTATTTCACCTTCCTATAGGACAACTGACATACAGTAAAAATCTTTACTGCATTTTAAATCACTTCAGAAGTCAGTGGCTATTTAAAGGTTAGAGAGTATAAGGAGTTTTTACCTGTGTACCTTCAATACAAAAAAGGATGAGGAAACTATAGTCAGAAAATTTAAAAATGGGAAGGATGTTGTACAGCTGTGTTGTACTTTAGTTAGAATCTTAAGAGATCAGTATTACTAAGCTATGACTACTTGTTCTGCTCTTTGTGCTGTCATTCTGCAAAAAAGCTTCACATGCTTTCCTTCAAAATTAATTCTTCATAGTTACACAAACTTTCATTGAGGCACATAAACACCCTTCATATTTACCAGCTCCTAGAAAGCTCTCCACTGGGGAGTGACACAGATGCCAGGGAGTCACCAGCGTGCAGCTGAGCTGAGGAAGTCCCTGCACCACCACGTGCAGATTCACTTCACCCAGACACCTTTGTGTACTTAAGGAACACTTAACCGCAGTGCAAAGGCTCAGTTTCCTAAAACAGACTACACCTACTGTTTTGGTTACTGCTGAAATACTAACTCCAGGGACAAGAAAAAATAATAGATTTCTATACTGAAATGTTGTGAAATAAAGACCATTCAAAATAAATCCGGCTGCACTAAAGATATCACATGAACATTCTGTCTTATGACCTGCAGATCATAAAAAAGTTTTATTTAATTACCTTGACAGCATGCAGTTTAAAGTCATGTTTTGAGTGTCCATGTTTTCCAATCATTTGAATTGTAGCATTGAAATTAATCTTAGAACACATTCGGAGTTGTCTGATATGCAGTACTTTTTCAAGCATTTTATACTCTTTCTGGTATATTACCAAAACTAAGAGCTAATTAGAGAGTATTCTAAAATAGTTTAAAAACAAAAATGCAATTTATCTTTTTCTCCTCATTAAGGGCACTACCAATACAAAAGGTGTCCAAACTGACACTACAGAGCTGTGAAGCAGTTGCCTAGAGACAGTGTCCTCAAAGGATAGTCTGTATTTTTTCTATCTTATGCATATACATTAATTATCAAAAAGTTGGATAATTTGCTTTAAGAAAGAACCCACCTTAAAAATGGATCATGAGTATTGACAAATACTTCGTTTATGTTACTGATTAAGATTCAAGTTTCAATGTAAAAATGTTTACTCTTACACGACACTGATCAAGAAAATATTTCATTTTCATTAAGTTCAATGGACAATTAAAATTGTGGCTACTTGTGAAGTAAATAAATGATTCATAAAGGCCATAGGAAACTGTACAAAACCTAAATGGGGAATCTGACTTCCAGGATGACAGTAGGTTGTCCATTTAAGTGTTTTATTAAACTGTTGTGACTGTTTCAAAAGACAGTGCTGGGCAGTTTCATTTGAATAACTGAAAAAGATATTTTGCATCTGTGCAAAACAAACACAACAGAAACAAAACCCATACACACTAGGACTGAAGTACAGATGAACACAAAATTTTGTTACAAACCTGTTTTCAACATACAGTGAGAAACATCCATTGTACAAAACTTAGTGACTGACCTACAATTAATTTAAGATTATCCCAGCAATGCAAATACAACTCAGAACAGCTCAATTGTGTAAGATTTTCCAGTAGTACTACAGTGAGAGACTACTGAATTTTTAGTAGTTTGACTTACACTGTCTCTTTTGATCAAACCCTACATTAGCACTCTAAGTATTTGCTGGTTACAAGTCTTTTACATACTTAATCCAGTACAGGGAGGTTTCCCTTGGTGTTCTCTCATCTGTCTCTTAGCAGCTTTCCCTTAGCAAGGGGCTGGGCTGAGCAGCTGCTTCTGTAGAAAACACTGTTGTCAGTCTTTGTCCTCCTTGTGGGGGATGCTTTAAGAAAGAAACATCTGGCAGTATCCAGCACTGAAAATACTGTCAGCTGTGCTGCCTAGCCCAACTTGGAAACCCACATTTGCATTTCCTGGTTGGTACTTTGTGCCCAGTAGGTTGGAACATTGTTAAGTGAAAATCCATAAATATTAACAGTGATGTTTACACTTTACTGGGGGAAGGGAGCAGCAAAAATCAATGTAAGTTACTAGTTTTTAAAGTTTAGTCTATGTTATATTTGATTACTGGGATATCAATACAATGAAAGTGGAGGAATTTCAACAGTAATTTTTAATTTTTAGTACATCATTTGTGCAGGGCTTTATAAAAGATTTTTGTTTCCAAAGATGTTATTGGGGTCCACATATTCTTTAACAGATCTCAGCATTCCCAAGCCAACATCAGAGATACTCTCCTTCATCCAGCGCTTCCGCAATTTGCCTACTGGAAAAACAAAAACAAAGTGTTTCAATATATGGCAGGATTCTAGGAGCCAATCAATCTTGTGACCATGAATGAATAAACACTGTGTGATAAATGCTTTTATTCAAAAATGAGAAATGTTTTGCTTTATTTGATTTATTGAGCCCACCAGACTATCAAGCTCATTAAGCTCAGCATACTCCCAGAGGAAGACTGTGTTCCACACTGTCTACTTTCTTTAGAAACTATGAAATTTAGATGAAGCTTAGGCTGAAATCACATGTTCTATTAAGAAAAGGAATCAGTCATAAGTTTTAAAAAGACACAAAATAATTTTAAGTAGAAAACTGTAGAGGCAATTACTAAAAAGCAGAACCCCACATTTCTTGATTGAGTGAAAACATAACTCAATAATCAAGCTTAAACCAGTATTGGTTTAAATAGCAAAAAAATGTTTTCTATGAAGAAGGTTTAATATTTCCTTTAAAAACTTCCATGCTGGCTGGTAATTGCTCAATACCATTACACAAGAGCTTTGTTTCCCATGTAAAAATGGCTATTCACAACATATACCAAATACAAACAAAGCTGAAACAATCTTTTAGGAACTCATTTCACTAAATTCTCACAATAGTCCTGTTAAATGGCCAGGTGCTCACATGCTAATTAACCAAATCATCAACTCTGATTAACAGATCATTCAAAACTGAGGAAATTTTTTCATTGAACACACTCTAGCATTTAACTTGTCAGCCTGACACACAATCCATTTGTCAGTATGATAAGACATAGTAAAGGTTTGAGAGACAGAAGCTTTAAGAGTATCTGAAGCTAAATTCAAGCCATCCTTTGTGCCCTGTTTCAGGGAAACCATCAAACTGTCATCAGAATAATAAATTACAGGGACACCTCTGGAGAACAGAGTATATTTGTTTATACCTTAAGGAATACGAGCCAGTCACAAAGCCAACAGAAAAAGCAAATAATGTGAGACAGAATGAAATTTGCAGTTTGCTAGAAAACAACTATTAGCAGCATGTGTGTCAAGATCAAAGATCACAACTGAAGGACAAAAGAATTTGTCATGTGGTAGGAACTGTGGTTGTATTTTGCAGCCCCAGCTCAAGAAGGAATCCCCATCTGTGAATGTACTATCACTACAATGTGACTGTCTGAGCAAGCTGATGTGGTTGAATTTTATCTGTTAAAACTTTAATACTACTACAAAACACCTGACTAGTGGATGTGGCTTGACCATCCCCTGAAGTCACTCACACTGGCTCTGACACAAGCAGCTGAAGAACAGTCATTACTATTCTCAGCTGTTATCTGTAATATAGTTTCAGTGAATGTATTCTGTGGTTATGGATGTAATTGTCCTGAAAAGACTGCAAACAACTGCTCCAACAAGATGGAGCACATTAGAATCACAGCAGGATGCCGAACAGCTAGCATGCCTGCCTCTTTTACACCTCCAGTAATAATGCAATTCCACAAGGAACTGAACTACTGTCTGAGCAGCACCAAACAGTCGTTGCATATTTAATGAAGTCGCTCACCAAGTGCTGGAAAACAGAAGGTGCTTGGAGTGCATCATTAGTTCTGTCAAAGTGATAATTTACACATCTATCTTGTCAAATTTTCTATGGTTTATACTTTTGCAATAATAAATCTAACATACATCTGATTATTGAACTGGAAAGAAAAAAAGCTCTACTACAGTTACTGGCAGTCCTTCACAAACATGCTCAACAAAAAGATTTTAACCCCTTGATAACAGCAGGTTGATCCCCTGCTCCTACTGTTCATGTCAATAACATATACATGGAGTTTTCAACTACTCGAGTTTTCACATTAGAGTTAAAAAGCTTTGAACCAATCTCCCCTAATTCTAAGCTGGTCCATCAGATAAAAAGGAAAATAGACCAAGTGAAGGAAAGGCTCTGTGAAAATGAGAGCAGCACTTAGGTAATTTATATATTGTTTCACTTCAGGTTAGTGCTATGCTATACATTTTCTGGTCCTTTTCCTCCACAGGACAACTCAAATGGCTTCAAGGATGAGAAGGGAAAAGGAGGAAGAAAATGCCATAATAGTAAAAGATGTTAGTGTGAACATAACTATAATTCCAAGTGACAAAGTTGCTCACCTCCACTCTAAGCCTAGCTACAGAGCAGCTTTGTGCTCAAGGAAGCCTTAACTTCCCTAACAATAGGGTCTCAGTTAAGCTTGATTTTATCACTGACTACAGAAAACCAACTTCCCATTTCTAGCCTACAGAAATTAAACTTTTCAGTTTTAGCCTTACATGATGGCATTTATCTAAACTGGCAGGAGACAGTGCACAAAACCAGAACTGATACAAGCATCTAACACAGGCTTTCTGCACAGTATACTTTTCTCAATTAGAAAATGAGATCAAAATCACCTGATTCTATATGCTATATCATAACATTATTAACAATCAATTTGTAGTAGCTTAGCATAGCAAGTCCACTCAGCTATACACACCATCACAGGCACAATCCTTGTGCCCCAATGGAAACAAACACAGCCCTTCCTTCTTGCATCTTCTTCCTCTGAAGACAATCCTGCATCTGAAGGGAGGATGTCAAGAGGATAGAGCCAGGCTCTGCTTGGTGGTGCCAAGCAAAGGGACAAGAGGCAATGGGCACAGGAAGGTCCATCTAAGCACGAGGAAGAATTTCTTTACTCTGCAGGTGCGCAAGCACTGGAACAGATTGCCCAGAGAGGGTGTGGAGTCTCTCTCACTGGAGATGCTCAAGAACCTTCTGGATGCAATCCTGGACACTGGTGCTCTAGGATTTCCCTGTTTGAGCAGGGCAATTGGATGAGACAACCCATTGTGGCCCCTTTCAACCTTAACCATTCTGTGATTCAGTGATCTTATTTATCCAAGATGAGGCACGAGAGAATCAGTTTTCAAGTTTTACAGGTGGCATGTGGCCTGTTCCTGAGGTGTGCTGAGCAGTCCAATAGTGCCTTAAAACATCCACTGCTAGGAAGCCAGAAATCTCTGCACCCCAGCCTACTACACGGAGTACAAACCCCACAGCATGGCAGGGAGCCTACGTCACACAAAGTACTTCAGATCAGAAAGTCAAGGAGCTTGTTCAGCAGCAACTCCAAAGACAGTCCAACACCAACTTTATTTTCAGGTTTTTATCTATCATTCTAGTCCACATATGAATGAGAAATACATGAACTAAGTAACTTTTCCCCAGTTCTGATACATGCTGCTCCATGCTGGTTTCATTGGAAAAGTTGTTCATCTTTCCATTGCCCTTGTTCACTTGCTTATCATTGAAAATGGATCTGGATGCTACAAAAAGTCTGGCTGCTAAAAATGGAGTGAACAAACAGCGGGCAGCAATCAGTTTTCTCACTTTCGGAATATGAAGTACCAGGGCACACATGAACAGTCTTGTAAGGGAAGTTTTCATGTAGCTGATTGATTCCAGGAATTACTCTACAGTCATGCAGAACAGATTTATAGCACTGTGTGGTCCCAGTGGAAACAGGTTCTAGTGGCACTGCATATGGCTCTGGACCTTCTCTGCTCCAGCCCTTCCAACTTGAAGAGTCAGTTACTGCATAAAAACAGCTTTGCAAAAGGAGCAGCAGTGACAGGTCCTAAGAAGGATGAGGCTTGTCCAGCTATTGCTCTTCCTGAAGCTAGCTGTCCCTCCAGAAAGCAGCTCTCTGCCCTTAGTAACTGCTTAACATGCTTACTCTTCCAGGGAGAACTCTGTAATACTGAGAAAGGTCAGTGCAGTAATGTAAAACACGGCAGCACTGGAGTATATTGGACCAGTGTATACTGAGTCTACTACATAATTACCTTTTACCATCACCATAACACTTTGCATATTTTCATTTGGTATCTTAACAGCTGAAATACTTTCAAGTTCTGTGTTGATGAATCAGGTAGTCCTTTGTTTGTTTTTTTTTTTTGAAAAGACACTGAAGATGACTATTCTATTAAGACTTTCAACAGACCAAGGAGAAGAATACAACTGTGTTATTGTATTATTTCACATGAGGTTACTCCCTGTCTAACAAATGTCAGTTTCCACTCATTCTGATGAGTGGAACAAGCTCTAGTATGCTTAACCTAAGGGTAGATTATTTTTCCTCCTGTGTAGAAGAGAAAACAATGTGTTCAACTCCCCGTCATAAAAGAACTTTATAATTTCAGATTCTGTAGTTTGTCTAATTACTGCAGTGTATAGATTAAGCCACAGCCTCTTAATGCCAAAGAACTGCAATATCAAACATGCAATTGAATGCAAATAAGGTGTAAGGTTTATTTTTTCCTTTGTTTTGGGGGTTTTGCTTGAGTTTTTACTATTGTGGGATTTTTTCTTATTTTTTGTTTTCCTATATAGACTGCCATTGATACTATCGCTAAACCTGTACAGCCTGGCCTACCTGGTTAACTTTTATTCTAGCCAGTTGTCTAGAAAGTAGAAGAAAATTAGTTCTATGATGTTAAGTGGCTAAATGGGGCTGTTTTCCTCAACTCCACAATATGATAATTGTTTCCTTAAGCAACCAGTTGTAGTTAAAACAGTACCTCAAAGGAAAACAACGTATCATTATTTTTTACACTGTTCTTTAGTTTTACATGGGTCCTTAGTTTGGTAATATGGAAGGGATCAGGTACAAATCCAACATTCTCCCTTTCTGACGGTGTACCCCAATGGGGTTATAGTTGTATTTATACACCAGTCATACCTACTGATACTTCCTCAGCATATGTTATTTAATGCATTTAAAAGGCATGTTTTATAAAAGAGAAATTCAAGTGTGACACATCATATGGGTGTTTTTAAGACTTGCCATAAATTATTAGAATAATTATTTATCTGAACTTAAAACGTGTATCTACAAGAAATTCTCATTCCTAATGCTGCTTTTTAAATGCTAAGTTCCTAAACACTATCTATGGCTCTTTAGCAACCTTACTTACATGACTCTCAAATCTAAAGATACCCAGTGCCCAGAAAAGCAGAAGGATCAAAGCTGTGCTTGAAGATGTACAATATCCCTTTCTGAGCAGAGGACACAGTCAAGGCAGGGTGACAACTATAATGGGGGGGGGTGTGGAGGGAAGGAAGATATATCCACAGTAAAGACCTTCTGAAGCTACTCTTTGTAAAGTTAAAAGTACCATGATTTCAGTTCTCACACTGGACTGCAGCTGTGTACCTACCTGCAGCTGGTATTTCCCCAGAAGTAAAGTAATTTATACATTTACACAACTCAAACTGTCGAATATGAATGACCATTTCTACACTCAAGGAGTATATGAAGATTGACTTAAGCAGGCTTTGTATTTCCTATAGCCTCAAGTCCCAGACTACATCTGTTTTCTTTGATACACAAACCCAGAGTTAAAATAGCTTCATTTATCACAGTGTGATTGTAGGCAGACAAATCAGCCTGTCTGTTTCCAGATAGTGAAAACAACTGTTATTAATCACAATTACAAGAAAACACCAAAGGAAATTGCACCAGAATTTTCTTTTACCCCACACAATAGACCAGTCAGTGCTAAGAGTGACAAGGCCTGAAGGTCAGTAAATAAAACTGACAATATTAAGCTCATTTTCAGCAGCACATCTACTAAGCACTGGAAAAAAATAATCTTGAATATTGAACACAATGAACTGCCAGACAAAACCACTCAAAGAGGAAAATATGTATCAGTATCAGAGGCAGACATGCATAAAACAGGAGCATGCAAAGTACAACAGAAACCCAGTTTCCATAGCTGTGGAGTCACAAAGTTCAAGTGTGCAAGGGTTTGAAAATGCAATATAATTTTTTTCTTCTTGTTCAACACATGCAGTAAGCAAGGTTTTATATGGTGAGGGCAAATACATCCAAATGTGTGACAAACTCCAGCTGCACACAAGTTAATGGATGAAACGCTAGTCACAGTAAAATAGAGCTGCCACAGCAGGGAAAGCACAAGAGTACATCAAGGGGGTAATTCCACATCCAATGTGAGAATTGACAGGTCTGCTACACCACCATATTAAAGATTTAATCAGAGGGCCATAAGAGCATATCAAATAAAAAATACTGAAACCTTTTCACTCATGTTATTACCTACACATCCTTCAATATCCTGATATTGCTAAAGCATAGTCCATTTCAGTATCCATCACAAAGCAAGATGCCTGAAAACAGCCCTAGCTAAAATCTTCAAGTCTAGGAAGTCACTGACGTGTTTTAAAGCACAGCTTCTGCCCTTTAGCTTTTTCCCTACAGAGAGCTTTTAGAATTACAAAGTTTTTCTCTAGTTTTAAACCATTACACTTTTTCTTTGCTCTTATATCGTGTGACCAGGCAATGCCTCAAGAGAGCAGAGAGAAGAAATGCATTATTAAAAAGATAACCAGTTTCAAGAAGGCAGTTGCACAAATCACACTGACTTCACAAATCTTCCTGACATCCAAGGTTCCAGCATTATATAGGATGCATGCAATCAAATCAGGCTATCCATGAATGTGGGAAAAGCATATGTAAAGCATCAGGTATAGGAAGTATTGCTTATACATGACATTCGTTCTTAATATTAGAGCACAAAATACCTTGTGAAGATGCTAGTAACACAGGACAAGTAACCCCCAAACTCCAAGAGAGGAAACTAGATAACTAGAACTTATCAGACAGCAGGCCAGTAATGTCAACACTTATATAACATCAATTATGCAACAAATGGTAGATTGCAACACAGTCCAGTTTAAAGTCACTGGCTCTTTTATTCAGACACTTTGCCTAAGTGCTCTGAAATTTGGGCTAACAGCATTCACAAAGCCACAAGGGACACAAAACTGTCTTAAAAGTGTGAAACTCCCATTTGAAGTATTTGTAACTGGATATATATCTACACAAGGATCAGTAAAAGTTGTTTAAGACAACCTGATCAAACCTGAAAAAGAGTGAGAAGTTTCTAGATAAAATGCCAGGAGACCTCCTTTCCCCTTGACCGTCCCCCAGTAATTTCAGTTAATGCTGTGAAATACTTTTCAGAGTTCTACCTCAAACTATTTTATGTACTCATGAATATTTAGCAGTATCAAAGAGACTAATATTAGACTGAGAACATTACCTCCATGGTGATGTGAAAGACTTCCTCCATTAGCAAGTATTTCTTCTCTAGCAGCCCTCTAAATTTGAAAGATATGGTATTTATTCAACAATAAATGCACAAAATTTTTGGATTTCATTAAATACTTGCTACTGTACTCATACACACAGATATATGAAGAGTTTCTGAAGTAGTTAGGGTACACTATATAGGTCAACATTATAGTTCAAGTCTTCAGAAAAAGGTAAGTAAGAGTCTTCTAAATAAACATTATCAAAGCCAAGGCATTTCAAATGGTATCTCTTGTAACAACTGTATTATTCAGTAACAGAATATTCTGGATCACTTCCCCCTTGCCAAAACTTAAACAGTCTAGTGGCAGAGATGCTCATTTGGCATATGATTAAGTCTCAATAAAAAAGTCTGAAAGCAGGCTCATCAGAGTGATTCAAGATCCGTATTCAGATCGGAGTTTAAACCAGATCTCCAAGATCCTGACTGAGGCAATGAGGTACT
>WEKY01052752.1:0-41603 GCA_013390045.1 Picathartes gymnocephalus | reverse complement strand
AAAAAAAAAGTCAGGGTCATTTTAACTTTGTCCTAGTAACTTTGAATACTTATCTCCGAAGACAAAATGCTGAGCTCAAATGTCTGAATGGTAACTAACTGCAGCTTTTATAAGGCATTAATAGAAAATCTAAATTTTGAATTAAATAGATTAACACTCAAACAGTTTAATGTGAAAGGAGTAAGCTGTCTAACTCCAAAACACATGTTTTTATTCTGGTACTTCTCTTTGGCCATCTGTTCTTTGTTGTCTGTCCCAATTCCACCATCTGTCCCAAAAATTGCACTCAGAATGATTACCTCACCTACAAAACTGCAAGAAGGCAATAGCTCTGTCAGTCAAAGCCAGTAAACAACCATCATTTCTTTTGCACTTCTCTTTGTCTTCAGTGCTGGAAACAAGGAATGCAGATTAATGACCCAGATTTTGGTTTCAATTGTGTCTTTTTTTAAACTCATCTAACATTTTCACATGGTGGTATGAAGAGAAAAAAAAGGAAGAGAGTGAGAAAATCAGCTGATGGAATTGGTATAATAGGCAGCATTGCTTTACAGGGAACTTCTGCAACTTGCAGAGAAAAATAGTATTTTTGATCAGTCAAGGGAAAAAGTTCTAACTTCCTTTGTTTGTTCCTTTTTTGTGTTGAGTTCCGAACAAAATGCAGATGTTTAGTTAGATAAATTTTAGACAGCTCATAATATATGAGATGAATCCTGCTCCTAAAATCTGTAATAAAAGTCTGTCTTCCTCCTTTAGGCTGTGAATTTGCACATGGCAAAACACTATATTGATGTTCCATACGTCAACTTCTCAATTCTTCCCACATGTAGAACCAGTTCATCTTCTTTCTTGCTTGGCTGAATCAATTCAACATTCACTTGGCACCTGCATGCAGGCCAAGGGACATCTTGATTATGTCAGGGATGCAGACAAGTGATGGGGTCCTGACCCCAGGTAAAGATAACTGCAAGGGATGTGAGAATCTGTTGGACAAGACACAGCTGGAATCTCTGGATGTGACTGGTAACAGTGCATGAATCTGACAAAGGTTAGAGATAGCGCTGTGAAGGGAGGTTGGATTTCACAGATGTTTAAGGGAGAGTTGCTTAAGAAATGTCTGCATAATTGGAGGGAAACATGGGTGACCTTTAGGGCACAATTTGTGCAAAGCTAGCACTGTCTGGGTAACTGTATCAGAAACATCATACAAAACCAGGAACATCTAGATAGTGGTATCAAACCCACCAAATCTGGGTACAGATGCAGCAAAACTGGGACTAAGGCAGAAGAAATAATTGTGGTTATTTAGTTGTGAAAGGTCAGAGATGGCAAAAGGAGGGCAAGAGCAGAGAGGTCAAGACACAGGAAAAGGAATGCAAAGGTTAGTAAGTGGTGTAATTGGGGCTGCCCAGGGCTACCTCTTGCTCACCACATCTTTGAGCAGGACAATAAACCAAACTTGTTTCTGACCACATCTCGTGTTGAACCTGCTTCTTTTGTCAGGGGGACTGAGTACAGGAGTGGTAGCACCAGTACATGCTCCAGGAATGACAGCATCGATGTCCTTCTATTGTCCTAGAAGACTGCACAAATCCTTGCATCCTTGCTATTTAAAGTGTTTGTGGGTGAAGAACATGAATATCAGTGACAAATACCTATATGTTAACTTTAGTGTACTGGTGAGGTTTTAAGATTGCATACATCTCCTGCTTGACTTCTGGAAATGGAGATATTTTACGTTTTGCCTGCCAGTGAGATGTTAAGGTAGTAAAGATGTACTTCCTGGTTTCTGACTTCAGTGAGAGGAGGAGCCTGGTGTCTCAGAGGGTTACCCACAGAGGGCTGTTCATGCCGGAATACGTCTGGGGCTGGCCATCAGAAACAGCTGAGACATCACACCTCGCAGGGCGTAGGTGTTTGAGGTCAGCAGCTCATTAGACATTTCTGTACTCTTGGAAACCAGATGCCGCAGTCCCTCGTTTGAGGGTAAATGCCTTACTGAGCAGGGCTCTCCTATTACATGAAGGAAATAGCACCACCCATAGTCAGGCAGTCATTCTGAAAGGGAAGAATTTGGGTCCCCTGACCTCTTCAGGCAGAAACATTCATATCCCACCTCCGGGAGTGAATGGAAAAGTCCTGACTTTGTAGAAGAAACTTGAGGGCTCTCAGGAAAATGAAGGAGTTCTCAATTCAGCTGAAGCATTTCACATAAGATAGCTCTGGCAGAGAAAACTGCAAGGTCCATACGTGAGCTCTCAGCAGCTGCTTGGCTGGAAGAATAGCACTTTATGTGTGATTCAGGGCTGTTTGGGCGAATGACGCATTCTCCCAGGAGGTCTAAGGGATTATGGTACTTTGGGGATCTGGCAGATCAGCCTGATCACCCTCTGGCTGAGGCTGAGCCCATCTGCTCTTGCACAGATGTTGGTGGGTGACTCATGCCCAGCGGCAGAAGTCAGGATATCAGCTGGGTTTTGTTTAGCTGCCTTTGTACTTTAGTCCAGGTGGTTTGTAAGCATCCTTATTTGGTAAGATTAGGGTGATTCCCTTTGGTGGATGAATCAGAATTGATTTTGTGTTGATGCTGCCTCATTCACAAGCTTAGTGTGTGACATGCTTAGCTTGTTTTTTAATAGGGCTGCCACTTTATCTTGTTACAACTATAGAAAGATCAATATCTCACAGGTATCATTCTGTGTGAAGAAAAAAAAATTTGATCTAAACAGCTATATTACAGAAGTTAAATATACTGCATATAACTTCATGTTTCAGAGACCTTCACTCAAAAGTTACTAAAAGAGACATTAAGGCTCCCAAAAGGAAACCTCAGAGTTTTATTCTTAAGGTAAATTTTTTGAAAATTATGCAAAAGGCAACGGCTGCACCCAGAAAAACAAGATATTGTTTGGCATTTTGCTTCCCAGGGGGAATGGGGCAGATACCTTCTTTTTCCTTGTTTATGTGCAATGTTTACTGTTACTGATTTTGTACCTCATCCCTATGCTCTCTGGTGGAATAAAAAATTGCACTGTAAATCTTCTCTTTCAGAGATACTTATGACGACTTATGATACTTCTGATCATAGATACTTATTATTATTGGTCACTTTTATTGTCTAGGCCTTGCTAGAAAATGACAAACTTGTGGGTTAGCACTTTCCAAATAGGCATAAATATTTACATTTGTTCTCATTTTTTAATTCTTTTTCTCACTGCTTTTTTAAGGCAAAAAACCCCAACTTGCCTATTTATATGTTAAAATCTCCCTTCCCACACAAATACTAAATAACCTTTGTGTTTTCTACTAGCAATTAATGTGTGTATTCTCCTTTTTTATCTGCACAAAGAAGACATTTCTTTTACGATTTTACATGCTCATCTTTATGGTAATTAGAGATATAACATAATAAGTGCTTAAAACAATTAAATAATGTTTGAAAAATTTGAAAAAAAAATTTTTTTCACATAAGTGATATTAGAACTCCACAAAAATGTCATAGATTTTTCCCATAAGAAAGTTCAACACCATTGCTCATTTGTCTGTATGTTTGGGGAGGGAGGGGTTAATGTATTTTTTTCATTTCAAAATTCTATTTACAAGAAATTATTTTACTCATACTTTTATTCTCCACTAATGAGAATTTGGTTTTCTTAAACAAACCAAGCTTACAGTTCAGCCAAAATTTTACATGCAAATATGACATTAAAGTTTCATTTTGTGTGTGTGTTTATAAATGTTAAATTATCTGAGAAATATGTCAAACAAATGAAAGACAATGAACTTAACCTCAGAGAGTTCATTAGACATTCCATAACATTTGGAATGAAATAATAAAACTTAGTCAATACATTTCCACTTGCTGGATTTCCATTCTTTCCATTTGTTTACACAGCACAGAAGAGAGGGGAAAGAAGTGAGCCTGCCAAGGTCCTGGTAAGAAATGTCACTGCAAATACAGGGTAAGATATAATTTTTAAGTATTCAAAACCCCTCTGGTTTAGTGATATGAGGCAATCAGTGAAAAGGTCTTTTCTAGAACCTTGTACACATCTCCTGAAATTGCTTTTAAATGGGCAAAGTGCATTTTACCTTCACACATGTCAAGTAGAAGGGCCCTAAATGCAGTATATGATTTTAAGTAACTGTTCTGTAACTAAGAGATGTGTAAAAGAATATGCAGGATACCTAAATAAGGGTTACTGGGACCGTGTTTCACTGGATACAGGTATAGTGTCTTTAAACCTACACAGCCATATGTGTGTGTGCCAGACAAACCCTTTTATATATACATATAGATCAAGATTCTCTTCAAACTGGTTTTGGTAGGATGACACCAGAGTCTTCTGGGCTGCTTCCGAGCCTCAGGAAGCATGGAGAAGCTGCAAGGGATCTGACAGACTGGATGGATGCAGAACAGTACAGAGGTGCCAGGTGTGTAAAAAGGATGGCAGCAGAAAGGCAAATTTTCCAGGGCTTATTATCTCCTTTTCCAGCTGAGTCCAGGCAGCTAATTGGGAAGAGTGGAAAAGGAGAGATACCTTAGCCTTAGTCTTAGCCTTTCCAGCACAGAGGCTGGAAATGCTCTGGACATGCTGATGATTCTCTTTTTCTTCTTGAGCTGGGATACTATATTTTGAGTTAGAGAGAAGGAAAGAGTGCCTGACTTTTACATCTGTGTTGAGAAATAAAAACAATTAAATTCAAGGGGGAAAGAAATTCCTTATTGGGAAAGTGAAGTGTCTGTGTAGGTGGTGCATAGAAATGGGATGGATTTTGCTGCTTTCAGTGGTCTCAGATGTAGGTGTCTGTGATCATTCCATGGCCAATCAACTGTGATGTCTCTCCAGAAACCAATTAATTTTATTTTAGATTTGTATTTTCAAAGGGGATCATTTGTATTGTGATGTATGTATCTCTTAGTGATGATTATAGAAGGAATCCAGAGCAGCAACTTCTCCAAATGCTTTCCTTTTGGGTAGCAAACACTCACAGAGGTGAATCCAGCCCCTGAGAAAATGAGGCAAGCAGATGTACATGATAAATCTTTTGGAGGCTGCATCAATTTTCAGACTTAATTTTGAAGCAAGCATTACTTCTAGTAGCTGCAAAGTTGTTTTATAAAGGGAGTCTGCTTTCTTTGCTGCTCAAATATAGAAACTAGGTCACCTTTTAAGTCCATAGAGCAGGAAGAATCTGTCTTTCAATGCTAAAAAAGAAAAACCAAACCAAACTCACAAAAAACCCCCAAAAAACAACAACAACAAAAAAAAATCCAAAGAAGATAAAAATACTTCTATTTCCCATATCTGCTAATCAAAACTGAGACATAAAAATAATATAAAAATAATAAAATAGATATATAAGGAGGGAGCAGAATGAGAATGGCAAACTGCAATTTTATGTCTGATACATGCAGTTTACTTGAGATGTGGTTTTGTCTGCCATCTTTATTTGATATTTGGGAGAAAATAAACCCCCTCATAATATGTATTGTAAATGGCATATTTATTTAGTACATCAAACAATTTGAGTTTCCTGCCAAAGGACTATAAAATTGATATTGGCTAAAACTCTCAAAAAATTCCTAAAGATTTGAAGGATATTGAACATTAAAATTATTCAGCAAATAACTATCTTTTAATTCAATTTTAACAGTTATGAAGTTAAAAAAAAAGAGTAAAATTTCAAGCCTACTTAGCAAATAAGTACTTGATTTGTAAATGGCATGATTTGAAGGAACAAGAGATTTTTGGTAAAACTAGCTTAGGATACAGTAAATGAAGAACTTCTTAGTACTTGTAGTGCTTGTGAGTTGGGCAGAGCAACCTATTGATCTTGTGGAAAGAGATTGTTTCTCTCTTTTTTTAATCAGTTTTCAGAAAGCAAGCAGCATCTTAATTTTATTAGTAATATTGTCTGAAGCACTGCTGGAAGAGAAAATGGGTTTGAATTCTATTTTCTTTTCTGTTATTTTTAGAGGCATTGTTCATTTTTTCCCCACTTTGCAGCTCAAGAGAAGAGAAATCCAGTAGGTAATTGGTGTACTTCAAAGAGTGTAATGAATTTGATTGATAGCAGACATGACGTGAAGAATTAATAAAGTGACAGTTTGTTGGCACATGTGGGAACAGAGTCAATGGTCATTAACCATTTGAATGCAAAGAGCTAGAAGGAAAGGGGAAATGACTGGTGTGTAATTTTTGCTGCAGGTCTGCTGGAGCAGTCCTTAATGGGCAATGCAAGACAACAAAATCTGGGGGAGCCCTTAGGTCTGTTTGAGTTGGTACTGGTACGCTCTGTTAAAGTCTTCTTACATTCAATCACCTCACTGGAGACAGTGTAACTTGGGCTTTTCCTGCTGTCCTCACATTGCTGTGCATCTCAAGTTTGATTTTTGGATCATAGAATCATAGAAACATAGAATGGTTTGAGTTGGAAGTGACATTAAAGAATATCTAGTTCCAACCTCACTGCCCCATCCAAGCTGGTCCTGAACACTGCCAGGGATGGGGCATCCACAGCTTCTCTGGACAACCTTTGCCAGCGTACCACTACTGTCACAATAAAGAATTTTTTCTGTATATGTAACCTAAATTTCCCCTCTTTCATTTTGTACCCATTACTCTGTGTCCTATCACTACAATTCCTGACAGAGTCCCTCTCTGGCTTCCTTGGAGGCCACCTTCAGATACTGGAAGGCTGCTATGAGGTCTCCACACAACCTTCTCTTTTCCAGGATGAAGAGCTTCAGTTTTCTCATCCTGTCTTCATGGGAGAGTTTTTTTAGTCCCCTTATCAACTTCATAGACCTTCTCTGGTCTTGCTCCAAATCCCCATGAATTATTCATATAAAGACATGGGAGGATGCTGAACAGCTGTCTACAAAACAACTTGGGGAAAGAGAAAGCTGCAACGTAAAGACATACAGTATTATGGCATGAATACTGCAAGCCTATATTTCACCAGAATTTTTGATTCATATAACAGTACTGGTGGTCACTTTTCTCATTTTTAACCCTTTTCCCTAGCCTTTTCATTGTGCAGCCCTGACTTACACAGTGAGAGGGATCTATATTAACCACTAAGAATGATGGGAATAAATCTCACTGGCTTGGTTATGTCAGTGATGGAAGGGCGTGTCATGGCTGGGTCAAACATCTCTAGTCACAGACACACACTATTCAGTAATTTCTGCATGCAAATATAATGCTCAGTTTTCACTGGACAGGGAAAATTAAAGAGTAGTAAATTCAGTGAATAAATCCAGGCATTGATCTGTAATCTTGTTAACTGTAGGAAAAATATGGGCGACAGAAAACAATGGCATGACACTAGGAGGATTTCATTCAAATTTAATCTTATTTTGTCCATTCTTAGTTAATTTGATGCACCACATTCTTGTCTGGGTAATCAGAATTATTTTGGAAATTGTATTGTTTCATTCTTATCAGAGTATGAAATGGTTTTTTGAAAAGCCACAGCTTTCCAAGTAACTTGATTCTAATTGTTTCTTTCTTTGATTTTAGGCAAGAAAAATGAACAAAAATCTCTCAAGATACTTACATTTCAGGGAGATGAATACTCCCATCTAATAAATTATCAGCTGTAATTTGGCTGCGGGGTTGTTTAAATGATGAATCACTTTCTTCTGGCTACAACTTACATATTGAAAATAAATTTCCTTCACTATTAACATAAAAATATGATAAATCATACCAAAGATCCTTCAGAAATCCTTTTAAATGTCATTAAGTTTTATTTAGACAGTCTTCTGTATCATTAATAATAATCACTATCAAAGTCTTGTCTCTTAAAATGCTGATGACATACTAGCGCTGACTTCAGTTAGCTCCCACAGGGTAATTTCTCGGCATTGTTTGACTTCTCTTTGTACCATCTGAGCTGTACAAAGTGAGTCTGCTGTCCCAAAAGTTCCTCCCAAGGTCCATTTGGAGAACTGCAGGGCTGTGGCAGGAACTGGATGGAAGCAGGGAGCCACAAGTAGAGTTTTGGAGATGTCTCTCTGTTTTTCTGCCTCAAGTATATCTTGTGAAAGGAGAAGAATATATCCTAGTACTTGGTCTGTTGTTAGACCATATTTTGCTTCTTTTTCATGTTAGGCAGAATACATGGCCCTACAAATATAAAACCAGACTGGACTTCAGTCTTTATCTTCCTTTTAGAAAATGCAAAGAATTTCGATCATGTTTGGAGAAAATTCAATGTTCAAATAATATCTCCTGCTTTAAGATTACCTTAAAAGGCAGTAGCAGGTTACATATAAAGCTCTTGAAAGTGTTTTATTAAAGCAGAAACAGCCTGTAAAACATGAGCCCTTTATTTGGGAAATTCCTCCTTTTAATCTCCCAAGAGTTTTTGAAGAATTCTAATCTTTACTTAATCAGTTTTGCTTTTCTAGACTTTTTCTTTGCTACTTATGTGCATATACACTGTTATGAACATATCTAAAACCAGGTGGTGTTTCATTTCTGTGTAAAAAACACAGCTGATATGCACTTCTGATGCAGAAATAAAGGTTTTGCCCCACGTTTTCTACAGAATGGAAAACGTTTTTCATGTCTATGGTAGTGCTGAATGTGGTGGAGGGGAATAAAGTGGTGCTTCAGTTTTTCCCCATAACTCATCCACAGCCGTTGGGAAAGCACAGAGAGGCATCCATCGCAATGACACCTCAGTTAGCTGAAACATTTTATTCCACTCCCACGTCTTTTGTTTTCTGAGTAGAATAGCAGAAAAACTACAACCTGAAAAAGGCTGGGAATTTTGCTTAGTGACATCTTCACTGCCCTCCCCACAATATTTATTTAATTAATGAAGAGTTTCAAAGCAATTAGCAGAAATCCTGAGAAGTATACCCAAGCCCTCAGTGCCTTGAAAAGCAACAGGTTTTGTTAAGTTGGATCAAACCCATGACAGTTACATTGCAGCACAGACATGCAGAACAGATCGAGCATGCTGTTGACATTTTGATTGCACTCTGTAGAATTTATGTTTAGGAAAAGCCTCAGCCAGTGTTTTGGTATATCTTATCTGTAGGGCACTGCAGCAGTAAATCCCGTGGAATGCAATCAAATGTTAATAGAAAATCCTTTGTAGGAGACATCTCCAACAGAGTTTTTCTCTCCACCCCCTTTCCACTCCAAAAGGCTGTTTATCTACCCAGACAGATCTATACCTGCCACTTGTAGCTGTGCTGCACCAGGTTTTGTGGAGACAAAGAGACTTGCAGAGAACAGAGCTGTGTAGACTTCTAGAGACATGCCAGTCTCGGCTGTGAATCTCTTTAAAGCTTCGGGCAGTCAAGGCTGGGTCTCAAAGCATCCCCCTAGGATGTACACCAGGAGAAAACCCCTCCACTGGGGCAGAAGAAATTAAAAAAAATGTACTTCTTCTACATCTTCTACATCTAATATGATGGAAAGGCTTTGGACAGGATGAGTCACCGACCAGACTGCTTTCTTCACCTGTCCCAAAGTACGTAGGTATTGACGAACACAGAGCATGTTTTGGCCACACTTGGGTATATCCTTGATCCTGTTTGCTTTTCCCATAGCCTGTTGTTAAAGTAATTAAGTTTCTTATGTGTTGCTGTGTGTTAAGTGGCACTGAAATCTGGGCCTGCTCCAGGTGCATGGGGAACAGGGACCAAATGGAAATTAAGGAGAGCTTGACCCGCATCAGTTCTGAAAACCTTTGGGAGCCTTCAGTCCATGTTTGTCTGCCTACAGCTACAGCAAGGTGTCCCAGGCTAGAGGGGATGGGAGCAGGAAGGCCCTCATGACATGTGCTGCCTGTGGCCATAAGTAAGCAAGAGGCAGAAGCCTGTGTGTGACGGGGGGGCTTGCTTGATGGACGCAGTACCACAGATCTGTGTCGTGGTGCCGAAAGAGCCCCTGTCTACAGGACAGTCTGGCAAAGAGGCCACAGCATGCCACGGGGCGCCCTGGTCTGCAACCACAGATCGGGTTTTAAGTGCTTTTCCCCCAGCTCCAGAGACAGCTTCCAGCTGTAGTTTGGCTGCACACACATGGAAGAGAAGAAGTCCTGCAGCCCCAAGCCTTTCCTCATATAGAAGTGCTAGCTGCAGCTCAGACTTGCAGATCATGGTTCTTTGCATTCAGCTCTCAGGGAAGGGTGGTAGGCCACGACAAAGTATCAGAAGGTTGGTTTGGCATGGAGCTGCCAGTTAGATCCTGGTGGGAAGGGAACAGATGTCCGTGTCGGATAGTGGAAATAGTCCCGTCTAATTAGCAATGGTTAATTGCTTTTTCCTTCATTTCCCAGGAGTAAAACAAGCATAGGACATCAAGTGAGTTGCTATTTTAGGTCTATCCTGCTATCTCCTAAATGTAAATCTAGGAGGATGATAGGTAAGTATCCTGTCTGAAACTATAGTAACTGAGATCTGCATTCCAATGGAACATCTACATAGAACCACCCATTGCACTCTTGTTTCAATGTTATTTTCTCTCTTTGGTAATCGCTCCATGCAAAAATATTTTCTTATAATGAAATATGCAGAGAGAAGGCCACGGTGATAGACAGACTGAAATAAAACTGATAGGGCACAGTCTGGAAATTCCTGGCAGTCTCAATTCCCCATTACAAAATAAAAAAAATCTGGCTTATAAATGCAAACAACAAAGTTTAACCTTGTAATAATTTTTTCAGTATTTTTCTTAAGTTTATAGCAATATACTTGATCCAGGAAACACTGTAAAGTGCTGGTAACAAACAAAGAGACAGTCAATAAACATTACAGCTATTGCTGGATATTCAAAGCAGAAGATGAAAAATTAGATCATTTATTCACAATTGTTCAGGGTTTATCCACTATTTATTTTTCCGGTGGAACAATTTAAGCCATTTTTACCCCATATCTCTTATTTAATCTCATTTACGCTAACCCTCTGCTCTGCTCACTCAGGGTATGAACACTACCTAGTCTTCCCATGGCAGTATGACACTGAAATATTATTACCTAATTAGACTGCTTTTTCCTGGTAGCAAGGAGTTCCCATTTATTTTAAAGATATATGCTTTTGTTTTGCTGTTGGAGAGTTTAGCAGTGTTTGTGCAGATTTCTGAGAAAAACACAAAGGGAAATGAACTTAAAATTTACATCTCAGTACACATTTTTATTCTTTACATAATTTGAACTAAGCTGAGATTGTCTGTTCACAAAAGGCCTGGTACTGGGAATAGCAGGCCTGTTATTACAGGCAGAATTCAAACATATTGGCAGAATCTGTGAGAAAGCTTGTCCATTTTAGTCCTAGTTTTACTGGATGGTGAAACATTCCTTGAATAGTCAGTATGCTGGCCCAAGGCCTGAAAAAGTTGCTAAACCCTTCTGTTTTCTTTATCTTTTATAGTTAAGACTGACAAGCAGATTAACAAGACAGGGTACTTAGAGCAGGCCCCATCAGCTACGAACTGGTTGAGGTCATCAGGCTGGTTCCAAGCAAGGAACACCTGAATGTGTGTGGTGAATCTGAAGGGGACATAACACCCTACATAACATCTTTCTTGCAACATTTTTCTCCTCTTCAGAAAAAAACATCTGTTGCATTTGCAGCAACTGGAGTTTACCTCCCACTTTGTAAGACATCATATCCAGGACTATGACATGTTAAAATAAGGGTTGCTACTATCTTTCAAGAATGTGCAACTTTTTTTTTTTCCTTGCATGATGAACAGTACATCATCAACTCTGCCTTAAGGATTACTTTATCTTAAAATGCTTGTCCTCACTTCTAGAAATTGAAAGAATAATTAAATCTAGAGTAATTAAATTTATATCTTCAAACCATCCTTACACTCTTTCCTTTTTTTGTTCAAAATTTCAAGGATGCTAATATAACTCTACGTTAGTACCTACTTTGGTGACCAAGAGTCTGACTAACACCTGGTTCTTTATCTCCAACTTCTCAAGTCTTATCAAATTTTGGCTAGGGGAAAACACTGAATTTTAGATTTTTAGAGAGGTCATTGGATTAGGAATTGGTTTACACTTTTAAAAATATTTGCTTTTATACATATACAAATGCACATTATTTTAAAATAAAAAGTAGGAAAATAGACAACATTTTTATTAACTAAAAATTCTGCAACTTGTCATCAGAAATGTCTTCTTTTATCCATTTGCAATATTTTTTTTCTTCCTTTATAAGCTTTTACTCTTCACTTTATAAGCTTTCACAATTGAGCCCACCTCAGAAGCAGATGGGAGTAGTGACACTAGGGATTCAGAGTTCAGAGCTCTTGTTACAGCAATTTAGGCTAACTAGAATAATAAAAAAATAATCTTCAGTCAGTGTTCATCTGTCTCTCCAAAATGCAGAATTCTTCTGGTTCACCACTATGTTTTCCTCAAACTCGAGGTCATTTCAGGTGTGTGAGCAAAACAACATTGATAAACAGTTATCTTTTCATTCAACTTTCCTTTATTTCTGTCAATATAAAGGATCATCTCCAGTAATTTTCACATAGAGGAGGATTTTATTGTGAGACACTATTTGAAATGCAGCATTATAAAATAAAGTTGCAGAATCTTGATCAGTTTACAAAAAAATTCTTTTTCGCTGAGAAATTATGCTATTTCCTCATTTATTTAATCATAAGTTAAAGCAAACCAAATGTCTTAAAGTCTTTGAGGAATGAAGACTTGGAAAACATTAAAATGTTTTGACAGTAGTTTATGATTATGTTGACATATCATAATATAAAATTATCAGCTATAGTAAATACTAATTTTACTATGCTTTGTCAAAATGAATGTCATAAAACCACAGAAATTTAAAAAAAAATGCTATATCTAAAAAAAATATTTTGATGCTGTCAAAATGTAAAGAAAAAAAGTTCCAAATATTTTGACACTTGCAGATAAATGCCTTAAAAATTAACACATTCCCTTTGAGACTTTTTACTTTGACAGAAATTGAGATTTTTGGTCTAAAACTCATCCATCAAAATGTTTTCACCTTCTCTGAGTGATACCATATTTGTAGCCAAACTTCTGTCTCAGGCTGAGCTTCCACACCAAATAGCTCTGTACCTTACTGTCTCACCTACCAGGGCAGGTTTGATCCAGAGCCAGTCTGAGCCAAGAGTCACATTTTTGTCAAACTAGCTCGTGCACATGAGACAGCTTTTCGTGCTAGAGTAAGGCTGTTGGAGGGCAGAGAATACTTAATCTTGTTTAAAGGCCTGTCAGGACAGCATTATTGCTGCAGGATGTTACAGGATGTTTTCTGACACAGTTCCACCCTGTGAGTTTGCACTTCACATCTTGAAGTGATTGTGTTTCTGATCTGGTAGCCACAAAGAGGGATCTCTTGGAGAAGTAACTAATGGCCAATGCAAGTTGATATTCATGGGAAGAAGATATGGAGCCATGGCTAACATTGAAACTCCTCTTGAATAAAACAATGCTTACACAAGTTTTAAATGGAAGAGAAATTTCCAGCTGTGGTTTGACTCTTTTTTCCCAAGAATCCTTTCAGTTTGTTGCCTGAGATTTGAAAGACAGGAAAGAAAGAAGTTAACCTTGTTCCCTATAAAAATAAAAATATCTAGTTCTCTACACAAATGGGTAGAAGGGAGTGGGGCTGTGCACGACTTTCCCCAAACCCTCTAACTACTCTAAGTATCCCTGTCTTTGGGGTCTTCTAAGGTCTACTAAAGCTGTTAGCTAAACTTACAACCCATTCCATTTGCTTTTATCCCTCTGTTCAGTGAGGAATGGCACTGTAATTCACACTACACAACCATCTGACACAAGTCCTGACCTGCAAAACAGGATATTCTGGAAGATGGGTGAACAAGCGGCAGGAAAGAAACAGGAAGAAAAGACCATTCTCATTTTTATGTTATGTTAACTGTGCAAAAGTGTATTTGAATTAACTCGTCTTGACTAGGCTTTAGCTAAACTTTACTCTCAAGTCTTCATGACAGATCATAAATGTGATTTTTCCTATCACTGCATGCTCCAAGAGAATTTCAGCCATTTGTAAAGAAAATGGGTGTTGCAAACAAGGGTGATTTGGCATTAAGTTCTTTTAACCATTTTAGTTAAAATTTAATTATAATTTCTCTATACAGCAAGGAGGGAGAGAGTGAAGAAAAGGTCTTAAGCCAAACATCTGTTGAAAGAATCTATGCTGTTTTAGTTCTGGAGGTCTTTTATTAAAAGTACTGGTAGAGAAGCAACCTGCTAAACACACGGGACCTGCTTAGTCAGCATGGGACACAGCCAGATGGTTAAAAGGGACATGAAGGTGCCAAGGTCATGAGGTGTTGCCTCTTCACTTTTGCACCATACTTTTTCCTTTATTGGGTAGACAAACTCTCGGTAACTGTATGTCACCCTAAGAACTGAAATTATGTGATCAGGAAAGAGCCAATGCACACACACACACACACCTGTGCCACAAGCAGCTTGGAGCACTCTGCCTTTGATCTCCTTTTGTACAGAATATTTCTTTTCAGCTTTTGTGAAGTAACTCCTGATTTATATTGCTATAAGTATTATGCCCAGAAGGCATGGCATATGTTCTTATACTCTCGTATTTTGTAGTTAACGAAAGCTTTTGGCAAAACTTCATTTAAAAACTAGGTAAACAGATATGGTTTTCTCACATAAAATATCCAAGAATACAGAAACTGGTGGAGTCACTTTTTTTTTATTTTCCAGAGTCACTGGATTTGTTTTTTGGGCAACCATTATGATGAATTTTTTGCAGTTGAAAATACATAAATAAACCTCTTTTTCTGATTTGGTTAAATCTTCTTTAGTGTATTCTGGATTTTATTCTAATTTTATGGATGTATGACTGCCTCAGCTCAACGAGGTGGTATGTTTGTGGCTTGTTACTGTCATTGAGGTTACCAGGTAGTTCTTTTCATAAATCAGATAGGAAACTGATGGGAAATGGAGGTTAAAGTCATGAGACAAAAATCTACAGAGAGTGGATACCTGTATTTCCAGTTAGCTGACAGTGCAGGCAGGTTGGATTTTATATTGCTTCTGAATTATTTATTCACTCCTGCTGAAGGGGAATTAATTTTTTTTCAGACTGAACCAAACCTGTAAAAGTGGAAGTTTTACCTCTTTTTGTGCACATAATAAAATAGTTAAAGCTGAGTGTTAATAAGGATTTCCAGTACATTACTTTCTAAACCCTGCTTCAAGCAATAGCTGCAGTTTTGCTAGGGGGCACTGAAATCGCCTATAATTAAAATCATTAGGAGAGTCTCTTTAAGCAAGAGGACATTTAGCATTTCCCAAATCATATCTGCGTTTGTTTGTTAAAGCTGTGTGTGAGACAGACTGAACAGCATGGATCTAATTTTAATTTTGTGAACAGAGTAGCAAAAGTCAGATTTGATGTTAGTGGGGAGATCTCATCTCTACTGCCAGGGACATGTGAACAAACCACATTATCACAGTAAAAGTATCACTGGAACCAGTGGAAACAGAGATGATAAACAGCCATAATGAAAAGCAATTGCTTACGGGTGTGTTTATGTTTTTTGTCTGCTTATACAAATGAAAGCACATGTTTTGTCATACATTTTCTGCCTTTGCCTGCTGGTTTTCCTTTAGTTGAATCAATCTGGTCTTTATTTTTTAAACTGGGTTTTCACAAGGGTCCTAAAAAATTATATATTAATAATCATTGTCACATAATGCTAGCAACTCCTGCAGTTATAAAATGTAATAAATGTGCAGTGAGTCTCATGGAGACGTGATGGAACACCGTGGTGACATCTATGGTGCTGAGCTGGAAGTCAAGGCAGCAATGCCCAAGTCAGACCAAATGAATGTCTGAACACACCTTGCTCTACCAGAAAATCTCTTTCCTAAAGAGCTTTGATGACAAATGCTTTGCAAGATTTTAATGGTTATCGAATAATTTTTAACAGCTTGTTTTTGAGTAGAAAGTGGAAAGTGATAGCAGGAATTTGAAGGAAAGAAGTGTCTGTTCAGATTTACTTTCATTGTAATATCCTTTCGACTGAATTGGCCTTTTAAAATGTATACAGCTGCTCAGGAGAAAAACAGGCACTGCAGGACTGATGCCAACATTTTTCAACTCTCCAGTTAAATCAAAGTAACTTTGGGAAGTCTGTGATTGGTACATTCCAGTCGGAACTGTATTTAACAGCCCATGAAAAAAGAACAGACTCATCTGTCACTGGCATGTAAACGATAGCCTCTCCCAAATCCCAGTGAAGAAAAATAAAATAGGTTCCCATAGGACTTCAGAGGAAGATTAAGATAGTGACCAAGGAGATTTAGAAAGCTTTCTGCTGCTCAGGACAATATGACAAACCCTTGGGCAACCTTAAAATGGGACTCAGGAGAACATCCCCTTGATAACTGTGATACAAAAAAAAAAAAGAAAAACAAGTAATTCTCTCTTCCCAAATACAAACAAAATTCAGAAATTTAATGAGAGCAAAACTATAAAATTTTCAATAAAAATGTAGGATGGGGAATGAATGGTTGTTTAAACAAACTCTAGCTTTACAAATTTATGTATCTGATGATAACACAGAAGAAAATAAATCTCATTTCTTTTTTTTAAATCATGAAACATCACGACAAGGAGTAGAGATGTTGAAAACAGATCAGCTCAAAGGACAGAGATGATCTTCTCGTAAATTCTGTTGCAAACAAATGAGAAAGAAGAAAGAGAAGATGAAGACCATGCTGAGAGTTGACACATTTTGTTTGAAGAAGAAAGCTCTGATTACTTATGATGTTACAGTGCCAGTTGGTTAGGTTAAACGATTACCAGACTCTGACACAACATTTGGCAGGATCTATCAAGTTGTTTGTGAGCTAGTTGGGAGATAGGCAGGAGAGTCTTCACTGAACTAAATCTTGATAGGTAATTTCAGTCTATAGAACATGACAAATAAAAGAGATTAATCATAGAATTATAGAATAGTTTAGTTTGGAAGAGATCTTAAAACTCCTGTAGTTCAATCACCCCTGGCTTGGGCAGGGACACCTTCTACTGTACCAGATTGCTCAGAGCCCCATCCAGCGTGGCCTTTGAACACCTATAGGTTTGGCACATCCAAAACATCTACGAGTAACGTGTTCCAGTGCCCCATCAGCCTCACAGCAAAAGTAACAGTAGCAACTTTAAAATATCAGTTGGTGCAAAAATAACTGGAAGGAAAGCAGCTCAGTTATAAATGGCAGAGGGATGTGTGGTAGCAGTTTTACCAACTGGTGCACCTATCCTTTGAGAGTGCTATTTGTCCAGGTTATATCTCTGAAGGAGAGAGAAATTCATTAAGATAAGTCACAAGAGAACACAGTAGAAATTCATTTTCCCTCGTGAAGATTTAACCCTCACTTTTGAAAATTTTAATTAAAACGGGTTTCTATAATATCTCCCCATATCTAAAATAAATTATTTTTTTCCTTCTAAAAATGTAATCTTGTCCCACTGAAAATACCAGTCCATACAGATATGCATTTTTCCACAAGAATTTTGTTTTCATTTGAAAATATTTTTCAAGGATAAAGATGATGTATTATCATAAAAAGAAGAACAGCTAAGCAGGCACAAGCATGAGGAAATATTCCAAAAGTTATTTTATTTTTTATATTCTCTGCTCTCATCATAATCAGGATGTGTTGATTGGAATGCAACTGAAAAACTATAGATAAACATGTAGAAATTACTCTTTATCATGTTCTTGGTGTTTACTTAATGGATTTAGTGTTATTGGCTGAGGGTGCCTAAAGAAATTTGGAAAACAGTGCTAGCAAGTGGAAATCTGAAAAACAATTGTGAAAAATTTGTAAAAAGTCATGACTAAGCACATATTTAGAAAATAGCCCATATGACTAAGGAAATCTCTAAATATTACTTTTTTTTTTTTTTAGTTTATTAAAAGGGATCGAATGAGAGGAAAGAAAGGCTGCAAATGCATCATATTGTGGAGTAAAAGTGTATGATTCTTCCATATCTACACCTGTAGACTTGCAATTGTTGCTGAAGAATTGCACTTTACTAGACATAAGATAGCATTAAATCTTGTTGTATCAAGGGGATAGACTAGACAACCTCATGGGCACTTTCTATCTATGATTTTCACGCTTTTATACCTGAAACAAACAGAGATATTCTTGAGGTCTGGAAGAATGAGAAATGATTTGAGGAGATAAACTATCTATAAATAGAGGTGTTCTTATTGGGACACTTCATTCTCACAATGGGAATGGTCTTTTATGACAACTGAGTATCCTCTGTCCCTGTCTGTGGCAGGGGTATTGGACTGGATAGTTTCAAAGGTCAATTCCAACCCAAAACATTCTATGATTATTAACTTAAAGTAAAATGTGAAAGACTTGTGAAGGTCAGGAGCTACTGATTCCAGATAAATAAATAAAGTTACTTTTCTAAAATACTTATATGTATTTGGGGTTGCAATGGCAAAGCTGGACACCATGCATGATAAACTACCATAGACTTCTTTGCATGATAGTTAACTTGGAAACATGATACCATCTGCAGATTAAAATTTAAATCTGCCATTTAAAATAGATTTAAGATAAGGCAGAATTAAGAAAATGCTGTAAATGGCAAGTAGTTCTTATTTCCATATTTTAAAATTGATTTTATAAAATATTCACCCAAGAAAAATGGTACATGTTTTAGAGATCTTATAGGAGTCTGTACTCATCATCCTTTTTTGCCCCAGGCAACTTTGAACATTCAGAAGTTCAGAAAAAATCCAGGAAAGTGTTGAAAGTTTTTAATACTTTTATGAAAGGCACCTATACCTGGATTTGTGAATCCATACTAATTTATGTTACACAATAAGGTTACAACAATCTTTCATCTGTCTGTTGAGCAGCTTTGACAAAAAGAAATAAAGCTTTATATTGGTTTACCTTGCCTAAATAACTGTAGATGTCTTCCACATTTTCTGGAAAAAACATCAACAACAACAACAAAAAAAGTAGTATGAAATTGCATTAAACAATGAGCCAAACTTTCAGAAGAATGCTTAAGTTCTTAAAAATACTATCACTCTGGTTTTTAAAACTAAGAATTTTTAGAACAAATTTGTCACTTTCAGACAAGAAGGAGGATATAAAAGTGTATTTATTTAAAAGCTGGATAAAGTGAACTGGTTATTTGTCCTTTGCACACATTGCCAATTGGTATGCCCTTATGTATGAGTAATATATATGAATGCATGCACATTCATAAATACATTTCTGTGGTCATAGAATTAACTATCATACTGTTATGTACATAGCTAGGAGAGTACTTGGCAAACTTCTTAATTTCATGTGCTGTGCTTTGCAAAAAGTATTATTTGACCATAGTTCTTTGGTATGTCATCATGACTCTTATTTGTCTTCATATGCTGCCATGTGGTTGGAAACTGAAGTAGAATTGCTTATCACTTATCACTTAATTTCAGCCTTGGTTGCTGGCTATAGACCTTGTTTGGTTTAACAATGGTGAACATGTATTTTGCTTTGGGGAAATGGCGGCATTGGGCTGATATTTGACTAAATAATGGGTCATACAAAATATTTTTATAAATAAGTTTCCTTTGATGCTGAATGTCCTTTTACTCCTGTTTTAACTTACAGCAAAAATCCATTCTACTTGTTAAGGGTCTTGATTCCACTTCCCATGTTTAGGATCAGAAGTGGAAGACCTCAATTGTACTGTAACACTGCAAATGTAATGTAGTCACCCGTAGAGAATGTTTAGTTATTCTAATGTTTAGTAAGCAATTCAACAAGAAATAAAAAGTCTAACTGTAGCCTTGGTTTTTGAGCAAGACTGAGTAACTGTCTGGTTACTGAGCATCACATGCTGGGACTTATTCCACAGTCTGAGGCCTCCTGACCTGGCAAAGGAGGGAGGTAGCAGTGTCTGTCACAGCCTGGCACCTTGGTGAACTGTCCCTTGGCATCTGCCTTTGTGGGGCCTGATGCTGCTCTCCAACGGTGTTCAGATGGCACCATAATATATACTTAATCTACTGTTCTAATTGTTCGAACTGGGTTAAAACCAAAATAAAACAGAAGAGGTGGTGAGAGAATGGTTCGTATGCTGGCCTTACAGTAGGCATCACAGATACCACTGTTTAAAACATCATGAGTTTATTGGTCGTGCAAGGTGCCAGGCTGATTGGGACTGACAGTATTTACTGACTATGAAATGTAAATGCCTAAAGCTAGAGGCTAGCTCCACACAGAAGTTTATTTCATGCAGTTTATGGGAATTTCATTGCCAAATATTATTACCAAAAAAATAAAAATAAAAAAAAAAGTGTGGACATTTCTACTGGTTTGTGTTCTGTTTGGGAAATTCTAGCACATATCCATGAGATTTTCTTTGCTCCAAACCTTCCAAGGCAAATGGTTTTCTCACTTGGGGAATGAGGTTTTAGAAGGAAAACATTGCAACAGAAATAGCTCCCAAGCATCTTTGTGGAATGAGAACATTTTACAACTGATGCATTTAGTGTTTCATCAGAAGCTTGTAAAGTCAGATTTGGCAGGCAAAAGCATGCTGTGTTAACTTCAAACTCATCCTGCTTTGGGTGTGCTGGTAGTAAGCAAATGTACCAAAGGTATGAGAACTATTACAGTGTGTGGTACAGCATCCTAAGCAATATTCTCATAAATAAAATAGGTTTGACTTTCACTTTCTGTAGTATGGATTTCACAGCCATTTAAAGTAGTTGACTAGAATGAAGTTAATTCTCATCCACACACCCTCATGCAAATCTTAAGAGAATAAGGCCCCAACTGGAAATAGGGAACAGCTTGGGGTAGTGCTGCTTTGTGCCCTGATATTCCACCTTTGTATCAACAAATGTTGGTGTGACAAAGAAAGACTTTTGGGGTAACTGCAGGACTTTTTCTGCTTATACTTAGTTCCTTTGTATGTCTCCTTTTTAATGTTGGAGAGTCAAAGGTTCTAAACTCAGAAACTCTGCATGGTTAGCACCAGTTTGCTGCATCAGCACTTCCATGATGCCTGAAAGTGTAGGAGTCCTGGGATGAACCAGAAATAGCTCTTCTTAAGGATACAGCAAAGGTAGGTCCCAAGTGATCAGAGATAATGAGGAAGAAGAGATACAAATGGCTTAGGAGAAAGGCACTGAAACTTGCAGATATGCACAGGCTGGAATCCTTCTCTCAAGTTATCTTGCTGGTTTGATGTTTAACTCTGATTATCACAGATCACTAGCTCACAACTTGGAGTTACCAGGTATGTCTCTTTTAACTTAGGATGAACAAACCATTTAAATTTTTTTCTTGAGTCTGAGAAGCCTGGGTGTACCAATACCAAGAACACAGATCTACATGAAGGCAAAAAAAGGAAAGTTTGTTTGCTACTGTTTAGGGTAGGAAAAATCTTTTTGGAGAAGTCGGGAGAATGCAGGAGTACAGAAGTATATGTACACATGGAAAATGCATATCTTTCTGGATCATGACAACTTTACTTTTATGTCTCCTGCAGCAGAGCTAAATTTGGAAATTTTATCCCACAGGAAACTTGCACATTTTAACATTTGCTTTTCCCCTCAAATCAGGACAAAAAATATTATAATGAAAATTCCAGAAAAATATGGATCTGGAGACATTCTGACATTCCTTAAGTTGAAGCTTTATCTCTGAACTAATTCAGGTAGGCAGAGATGCTTTAATTTTTTTATTTTCAAATTTAAGCTACATTTTCCCAGTGACGCCTCACCTCCTAGAGACTGGAGTTCAAAGTCCTGAGCAGTTCTCTGGGGCTGGAACTGGAGTTGAGAGTCATATCCATGCAGGCATCACAAGTACCGCTTTGTATTAGGCCGTTGGAGACTTTAGTCCTGCATGAAGCCAGGACTGTAGAAGCAGACACTAGGCTTTCTTCCTACAATGTGATATGCTGATGGTGGATTTGAAGCAGCATTGCTGAAACACTTTTGATATAAAGGCATATCAGATAAAGACCTGAAAAAATTTCTCACTTGTTTTTCAGCAGAAAATTTTGGTTCATTTGGCTGGTTTTTTTTGAAGTGAGCATTTTCCTGCACCATGCAGAAACAAAGACTGCAGATATGAAAACTGAGAAACCTCTTTCTCTCTCAGTTACACTGTTTGCAAGGCTTCCTACTCCCTGGAAAACCACATTCTGTGAGCACCATAACCTAAAACCTTCACAGGAGCAGCATTTCTGCACAGGGGTAGCTCCTCCAGAGGAAGAGCTCCTTGGCTCACGAGTATTTATCTAATTTCTATCTCCTGCCTTGATGATACCATGTCATAAGACCCCTCTTATTTCAAAGGCCATTCCTGTGCCTTTGTGAGGCCTTGGTTAGCAGCTTTTTGATGATGAAATATTTCTTTTTGGTCTACATACATACATGTGCTCTATACACACCGCACATGTGTGAATAAATACGATGTAGGACAGGTTTTGTGGGCTTTGTGGCTATGGACAAGCACACTAATGGTGTAGCCTTGGTGCAAGATGTACTTAAGATTTCATGGACAGCTTACACTGTCATATATGGATAAAGAGGATGTAGCAGGTGTTTATATCTCATTTCCATGTGTTTGTAAACATGGCTGATACTGTATTACCTGAAGTTGGATATAAATCACCATGGCTGCTTATACATTTTATTTTTTTTATCCTTAGTTGCTCACGGTTTTTTATCTCTGTGTGAGGTCAAGACCTTTGCTAGCATAAATTGATATTGCTATATTTAAATTAATGGAGCTGTGTTAGTTTATACTCTCTAGGAGCTGGCTTTCATACCATTTTAGTTGGTAATCACCAGAGCAATTGCAAATATCCCTATTTATGAGAAGCTCTGACAATAAGATTGTCGGAACCCAAGGCACAGAAGGTCTTCAGGGCCTTGGGCCTGCTCACTCTGAGTTTGAAATGTGTGCTGCATTTGATCTGAGGCCGTGGAAAAGCCTTCCAACCTTCGGGACCTATAGCAAGGTTGTAGCTCTGTAGTTCAAGAAAAGGTGTGTTAAGTTAGATAGTAGAGGGTTTTGAATTTTGAAGTTTAGATATAGAAGCAGTTATAGAATAAAATAAAAAGTTTAAAATGTAGCAGTATAGAATAAAGTAATATAGGATTGTATGTCAAGTGCTTGATTGGATGAAAAAGTCCTCAGTGCAACAGTCATGTAATACAGGTTTGAATGATTATTGGCAAAGAAATTAAAACATATGTATGTGGCATTAGTTTATTGGCCAATTAACCTTTAAGAGACCTTGTAACCTGCAATCTTGTGACCACTTTTGCACTATGGCTGACCTCTGCAATCCTCTGTGAAGACGTTCTCACAACTTCATGAGATTGTAGCAATAAATTACACTTTAAAGCATACCAGAGTGATCCCATGTCTGTCCCAACTATCCTGACATAAGATCAATTCCTTTGTACTCAGAATTCATGTTGCACTTGATTAGATTTAAATTAATTAGACAGAAGCTGATTGTATAGACATGTTTGTGGTTAATATTCTAATTAACAAAAACAATTCTCCTCTGACAATGTATCTTCCCACCTCCCCCAACAAAAGGAATTGTCCTTGTTATTTCTCCTGCTCAAAGCATGCAAACCTTTGGAATAGGCAAATAAGCAAATAATTTGGCTATAAATGCGCTTTTGTTGTTTGAGCAAAACCAAATGTAGCTGCATAGTTCTATTGTAGAGCCATATTATATTTCACTATGGATGTTTGTTAGGAAACACTTGTCCTGAAAAAGTGTAGTGTCTGGCACTGCTTTCCAGGATGGTCTATACTTTGACTTTAAGATTTGAAATGAAGATTTTCTGGCTGCTGCTGAAATGGACTGGCAGCTGTTGATGGTCACAGCTGGAGAGTGAATTAACTGTAGAACAATCTCAATTCATACGTTTGAGAAATGGTCCAGACAATCATTCCCTGAAATAAAATTATTCTGAAAAAGAGTGCCTTCTGGCTCCCAGGTAGGATAAGTTTATTTAAATATTGTCAAAGATAAATCACTTATATAACCAAAGTATTTATGCAGTTGGTAGATGTTAAAAATATCATGTGCAGCACACACTTGTATTAAAATATCAGAAGAAACATGATTTTTAACTGGAGGGGCTGAAACCTCAGGAGACTTATTTCTAGCAGTCCAAGGTTATTTCTAGCTTATTTCTGACTTTATAAGATATCTTGTATGACAGGCAACTGGCGTATCATGAGCATCCTATTTTTATTATTCTGAAACTGTGGAATAAACATGAACACTTCATTGCTTAAATGGTTCTAAAGCAAATGTTTTGAGGTTTGTCCATCCTATTTCATTAGAAAGAAGTTGGATATTCCCAACTGAAAATGCCTTTATGGTTTACCATGTTCCACTGGCAAAATGAAGGGAGTGGATTTTTGCACCATCATTTTGAAGAACTTGGACAGCTAAGTTTTTCAGGTATCCTGGAAAAGGTGTCTTGGAGGCAACTCTTTTGATCAGTAACTTTAACATGTTTCTGCCAATGTAAATTATTTTGGTCTACAGAGAATCGTCAAAAAATTTCATCAGTTTAACATTTAGTATCCACCCTCTGGAACTGGGAAAAGCAATGCCATAAGCTAAAAAGAAACACTCAGGATAGTTACAAGCACTTGAGAAATATCTTCAGATCTTTCAACAATTGGACAAGTTATCCACATTCTTTCAAAATGCTTAAAGTTTATTGGCATGTGAACTGCTTAGCTGAATGGATAGATGGGAAAAAAATGAAATATTTTGCAATCACTTTGGGCAATTTCTTTCTCCTTATTCCGGGAATGGTCTGGTTAATTAGCATGCTTTAAACACAACATTTGGCTGTCTGATCTGCACAGATGTACAATTTGTGCTCTGCTGGTGATCCAGCTACAAATATGCCACACTCCATCTGCTTTCTGTGTACTGGCAGAAGCAGTATCTTTACTGCTACATTTTTTTTATTATTTTCTTTAATTATATTTTTACTTCTATCCTTTTTTCTTTTTTTTTCTTAACTTTATCAGTCACAAGTCAGGAACTTGAATCATTGCATTTTAATACAAAACTCTTTTACCTCAGGTGACTTTTCCGGAGATGATGCCATCAGTATGATACCAAAGACCTTCATGAAAAAATAGCTTTGACAGCAAATCCTAGCAATAAGTAAAAGAAGGTCCATTGGTACAATTTCATGGAGTCTAAAAAAATTGTTTTAACACAGTCTGATTTCTGTTCCTCATATTTTGAAGAGCTGAAAGACTTTCAAAATGTTCTATAAGATAGAAGCATTGAGAGGGTGTAACACATGCACAGTTTAAATAACAGACTCTCAACGATCTGATGGAGAAACTTTCTTTAAGATTAGCCACTAGATTTAACTACAGCAAAGTCACATACTCATCCAACTTCACATATGTTTGCTGTTCCTCAGAGGGAGCTGACCACATGCCGTGGTGGGTGTCCTCTCCAAGGCAGTAGATGACTGTTATCTGCGCCATTATTCACTCAGCTACTTGTTCGGAGTTTTTTCTGTTATAATGGTACAAATTTCAAGCTATGAACAAGAGGGACAGAAAGAGGGAAATACTACAGTGTACAAGGCTAAGTGCAGCAGTCACAGAATCACAGAACTTCAGACAATTCTTCTTTCTCTATCCTGTCATAGTCCTGGTCTATTTGTCACTACTCCCAGCTTTGTGTCATCAGCTCACTTACTGAGGAGTCATCTGCCCCTTCATCCAAGTCACTGATGGATAAGTTAAACAATACTGGGCCCAGTATTGAACCTTGGGGTACACCACTAGTAACAAGCTCCAAGTAGACCCTGTGTCTCTGTTCATGATCCTCTAGGATTTGCCATTCAGCTAGTTCTCAATCCAGCTCACTGTCCACTCAGCAAGTCCACACTTCCTCAGTTTACCCATGAGGACACTGTAAGGCTCCAAACAACTTGCCTGACAAGGTTTTTAATGGGCTTATGGTTTTTCATGTAGTCTGAGTTGGATGCACAGGAGAAATAATGACAAGATATTCTGAAGTGGTCAAAATAGCAAAAAAGATTTTACTGGCAACTTTAGAAAATCAGAGAACTTTGGCAAAGGGTTTAGAACAAAATTCCATCAACATAAAACACTTCTCAAAGTATTTATTCGGCCCATTCAACTTAGCAAACTTTAAGGCTCTTCAGTTTCAAGTTACTGAAGAATTCCAAGAAGTGGTAATTAGAAGAAAGAGAAAACGACAGAAAAGATTTAGAAAAGCACACATATGGCTACCAACTTCTGGGTTCCAATGATGATAGAAATTCCAAGAAGAGGTAGGGTCCAAACAATGTTATGATCTTGTGTTCAGCCTTTAATAGCCATTTACCTTCTTGGGCCCTCCCTGCCAGGTGGGATTTCCAGTCATTTGGCCACTCAGGATCTGGAGTAGGGGTTCCAGGGGCAGGTGTGGATCACTGCCTCTAGTGTGCCATGATTGGTAGCCACTGCAGGGCAGGGATACAGGCTCTAGGGGTGTTGAGTAGGGCACTGCCTTGCATGGGCTAGGCCCAACCTGCCCCTTTCCCCATACAAATGCCCCTTTCCCAAAATGTCTCAAGGCATTGGTCTTTCCAACCTCTCACAGATGCTGTGAGAGAGAGTGTTGAAAGCCTCGCTAAAGTCAAGACAGACAATATCCACTGCTCTCCCCTCATTCATTCAGGTAGTTGTTTCATCACAGAAGGCAATCAAGTTGTCCAAGCATGATTTACCTTTAGTGAATCCATGCTGGCTACTCTTGATCATCTTGTCATCCTTGTGGACAGAGATTACCTCTAGAATGAGGTGCATCATCACCTTTCCAGGGGTTGAGGTGAGGCTGGTTGGTTGGTATTTCCCTGGGTCCTCTTCCTTGTCTTTTTTGAAGATGAGGGTGACCATTTGCTTTCTTCCAATCCTCAGGCACCTCTCCTGATCTCTACAATCCTTCACAGACAATTAGCAGCAGCCTCACTGTTGTGTCCACCAGCTCTCTCAGCACTGGGGATACATTCCATCGGAGCCCACGGACCTGTGCATGTCAAATCTGTCCAACCATCCTTGACTGAGGGAAAGTCTTCGGTCTTGCAGCTGGTGGTGACTTTCCCATGTAGAAGTCATACTTTGACTAATAATATATCATCTCTGACACAGAATTGTTATAACACTTCTATGAACACAACAGTGTTATTAATCAAACTGTTTATATACAGCCTTTGTCCATGATACCTTTGCTGTCTTCTAAAAACTGTTGGTTTTCTTTCTGATCCCAGTTTCTGGTATCCCAAAGGAGCACCTGTTCATTTTTCATTTTTCTTCTTCCAAAGAAAGGACAATTATTACAAAATCTATCACTGTAAGATTAAGGTCATATTTTATTCAAACAGTTTAAGGGAGTAAAATCACATTCTATACAGAGAAAATAACCTGCAGTACTATCAGAACTAGCAGAAGTAATGAAATATTCTGTCATCTAAAGTAGGTCAAAATTTCGTGTGAAATATTTATGCAATTACAGAGTTGATAACTGCAAGGTCTCTTTTCTGAAAAATGATGCCTTTGAATCTCGTGCATGTAGGAATAATGCTTTTAGTGTAATTTCTTTTATGTTACCATAAAATAGCATTGACAGGTTGGACCATAATGGCAGCTTATAGAAAGTTTTCATTAGACAATATTTTTAGGGGTCAAGATGATCCCCTATATGCCTCATTGCCTTTGTGTGCCAGAGTGCCACTCAGATATAAGGAGAAGTTACAGAGGAGCAGGAGGACCTCTCTGCTGTGATTAAACCCAGTAATGGTTTTAAACTAAAAGAGGGTATATTTAGATTAGATATAAGAAAGAAGCTTTTTACAATGAAATTTGTAAACCACAGAATTAGTTGCCCAAAGAGGTGGTGGATGTCCCATTGCTGAAAATATTCAAGGCCAGGTTGGATGGGGAGGTGAACAACATGATCTGGTTGAAGATGTCGCTGCTTGTTACAGGGGGGTTGGACTAGTTAACCTTTAAGGGTCCTTTCTAGCCCAAACTATTCTATAGTTCTATGATTCTGTGATTCCCAAGATGGCCATGGTGCCATGGCCCTGGGGCAGGGTGAGACTGCAGCGAGGTGGGGAAGCCAGCAGGGCAGCTGGAGTCAGTGTGCTTATGGCCTTAGGCATGGGATGCGCCTGATGCTACCAGTGCCTGCCTGGAGCAGACATAGCTGATAAACAGAAGCAGGGCTATGAATAAACCAAGCTGATCTGCTCTGCCTTGTTCAAGAAAACAAGTGTTTTTTACAATTTAGAGGGGTAGAACTGTGGAGAGTGGTCACACTGGCTTTACCTTTGCCTCCAAGAGGAAACATTATAGTATAGTCATAAATGTCAGCACTCTGGACCAAGCAATAACTTTTAATGTCATCGTAACAATGGGCATTTAGAAAGTTTGTGAGGGAAGTTTGGGACTCAGCCATATATATGCACATCAGCTCATATATTAATTTGGTTATTTCTTAGACTTCCTCAATAAGAATTTATTTGTACTTCAAACTGAAAGTATGAGATTTATGGTTTCCAAGCATTGCTTAGCTAAAGCATGTAGCAGCATGCCTGCTTTTCTATGCCATTGGAGCACGGCATTTCCATGCTCTCACCTCGCCTGTTCACATTTTATCTTCTACTGAGACAGCACTGTAATTGGCCCCTGCTTTAAGGATGGATACTGGCATGTGAGTACTGGCTTGCTAAGCACTGAAATGAGAGTCACAGCTCCTTTCTGAGTGCCCACTAAACATCTGTCTGATGTAATAATAAACCTTCACGCATGATTTGGGACAAATTTTAATTAAAGATTAGGAGTTAAAAGCCTTTATGTTCCTTTTTGAATTCCTTGTTCCTGTCCATTCAGACCTAAGCACATTTTTGTGCTGTGGCAGAACCTTGAAGTACAGTAATTAGTCATGCTGGTCATTACCCTGAAAACAATAGTGGTGGGTAAGAATTACTCGTGTTTTGAGTGACTTCTGAACGTGCAGGCCTTGTGGAAGGTACAAGTCACTTTGACTCTCAATGACCATGAGTCACTGATGGGGAGAACTTAGTGTCCTGGCAAACCAGTAGGAAAGAAAGGCTTTACCCTGCTATTGGCTAAACACTACACACTTTTGCAGCACAAGAATTTCTAAACAGGAATTAGGCCCCTTGAAAAATCTGGGTCCCTTTAAAATCGGCACTTGAGGGCTGCTCTTACAGAGCAGAAAAACAACGGCTTTGTTTTAGACCTATTGGGACAAAACCCCCTTCTAGAGGAGAAGAGAAAAGGCAAAGGTGAACAGCTGAGGAGCTGGAGAAAGAGCTGCTGACCACCTTGAATTGAGCTCTCCATTGTTGTACATGTAACCAGAGATACTGATTCTTGTCTGAATGTCATAACCTGGCCTTCTGAGTTGCCTCCGTGCCATGTTGTTCACAGCTGCACAGGGAGCTAACTCATCTGCCTATTCAAAGTCCTTTTATAACAGGATTACGGGGCTGACTTTGTCAAGGTCTGCCCCTATCTCATTTCAAAAGAAAACCCCAATCAATAAAGAAAAAGGGGAAGATAGGTATTCTTTTCCAAGTTAGTTGTGTATTCACTCGTAGGAGAAGGAGCATATTGCATTTCAATAATCTTTTTTGTTTATTTTTTACTCTAAAACCAGAAATATGGTGGTTTTACATCCACTGACTTTCTTGTCCTAAATGTTCTCCAGAGTCAGTTTGTTGTCATATAACTCATTTCTTTGGCTGTTAAGTGTAATGGCAGAGGACAATGTGTTTTTGGTTATAGATCGCATCAGAAGTATGAACCCTTCAGTCATGTCTGGTAAAGTATTTTTTGCTTAAATAATAAACGAGCTCTTATAGCCAATGGAACTTTCATGTAGGTATCCTAAGTGATGCAAGGGGTAGAAAAAAAACCACTGAAAATCAACATATACATCGAGACCCATTCCTGAAGAAAACAGTTATTTCAAGTTCTCTACTGAGTCACCCTCAGGTTTAGTAGACTGACTATTAAGCTGCAATGGGGCATACTAAAAACATTATACAGTTCCTGCAAAATTACTTACTAAAGCTGCAGACCCTGGAAACCCTCCTGACTGGCTGCTGCAGACAGCTTAGTGCCTCATCAACTCAGAGCTGCTGGACAGGGAGCTCTCAGGCCTTCCCTGAAGAGGTCAGGTTTTGCGCGTCCATGGATGTCTGCTTAAGTCCTCTGACTCCATTCTCTCTATACCTTGATACTTTAATTTAGATTGATGAAATTTTAACTCCTAATTTTATTTTGACAAGGTGTTTCACTCTCTTGAGTGACTGCCTGTGAAGCAGGAAGAAGAAAATTTTATAGGTTAGTGAATTCTTGAAAGAACACGTGCACTTACTTCCTGAAGATTGAAATAAATAAAGGCTCTCAAGAAATCTAATTTCTATAACACTGCCTTACTTTTCCTTTACTGGGACCTCTTCGGTGAAAGGCTAGGAAATCTTTTTCTCTGCTGTCCTTTCAGGACAACAGCAAAATTAGAAAAGATGAGTTGTCCCATCTTCCTTTCTCTGAGGAAATTGTCCCTCAGGCACAATTAATAGAATTATAGAATCATCTAGACTGGAAAAGACCTCCAAGACCATGGAGTCCAACCTTAGATCAATCACCACCAACTAAACCATAGCACTAGGTGCCATGTCCAGTTATTTCTTGACCAATTCCCTGGGCAGGCCATTCCAATTCCACCTAACTTTTAATTATGCCAATAAAACACTATAACCAGACCAAGTATGGGATTTTTCAGGTATATGCACCTCTCTTAACTAAAATATTTTAAAGTTTCTCTTCGTGTTTGAGAAAACTGCTTTTGAAAATATAAACTTACATAACCTTTGAATTTCTCTCATGCAATTTAAAGTGCTGAATAAAATGTGGGTGTTGTTTGAACCATTTAATTCTCACAGATAGTCAGTATAGAAAGTTTGAGAAGTTCATTTAAATCAAAATAGACCTCTAGACTGGTCTAAGTACTAGCCATTATAAACTATACCTCTTTCAGACACTTTATTAGTTACCTAGGTCTTTGAGCAGGAAACCTGAGGCTGGAATGATAAATTGATTTGGAAATACTCATATCTTCCAAAACATAGACACTGAGTAAAGCTCTCCAAAGTCCCAGTTTTAATTCCAAAACTATCTTTTATCTTTATTTCAGTATATTGTATGTGAACTGTGCCAGCGTTTTTCTCTTTCTCTTGCTTTATATCTAAAAGCTGGAAAATAAAAGTAAGATTTTTCTTTTCTATAAACTTCAGCTTTCAACTGTTTGATGTACCAGAAAAAAAGATGATATTTGGAGGATCATTTCAAGCTTCCTGTCAGGGCTTCAATTCTGTTGATGTTTGTCAGTGACAAAATCTAAATTTTCTGGCTCATATTGGGAATATTAAGGCAAAAAGCTGGCTTTATGGACTTTGCTGGGAACAGTCCTCCATCCCTGAGCTCACCCACAGTGAGTTGACAGGCCATTAAAAGAAAAGGGTTCAGAGCTCAGGACAAAAATTGTATCTCAGTCTAGGCTGAAATGGGATCCCTCCTTCCTTCCTTCTGCCCCCATTTATATAATTTAAGGGAAGCTGAATCCTCTTCAGGCTCTTCTCCCTGAATTTGATGGAAAATTGTTAAAGTAGTCCAATATGGAGATAGACATGTGATTTGGCCAAAGACAGACATTTCCTAACACTGTTAACATTGATAACAAGTTTTAACAGAGACTTCTGGCTGTGTGTTTTCTTGGCAATTTAGGTCATTTGCTTTTAAGCTCAAACTGCTATTGCCTCTGAACAATATCACTTTTTCTATATTTGGATAGAAATCGAAATTTTTTCTTTTTATGCTGGTATTTATTTCTGTCAGGCATTGGCATCCCTGACCAAAATTATATCTGCTGATGAGCTATACAAGTGCTTTGTAAAAGTTCTTTGTATAAGGAGGTTGGCATATCTTTGCCAGTTTAGGCTTGTGGTTGTTCATGGATCTGTGCTTTTAAATAAGAGGTGTGTTCATTCTGGCTGTCCGAGGTCTGTCCAAAATTAAGAAATTAAGTGAGTCTGATGTTTTGCAATTTGTTACCTCTTTATAGCAGGTAAGCGTAGCAGAAAAGGACCCCAAGTGGGGTAGAGGCAGCTATTTGCACATGGGCTAGTTCCTGGAGTGACTGTACTCATGTTTTGTCATTTGTGGCACTCTATTCTAGGAATTTTCCCTTATTCAGCAGTTTAGCACCGATTTTCCAGGTTTCGGAGTACATATCCTAAGCAGAAAATCACAATATCTATTTGCATTCATTATTGAGAACAGCCATATTTTTTGGAACCCTTTACCTGTTCGCTGTATTTCAAATTGTCCTTTCTAGGAGTCATAACTGATAACAAATTTCTTTGAAAGTTTCCTTGGCAGCCAAAATTGCCTCTTCTCAACCCCTTTTTGTTTTTTTCTGTGTTGGTTGGTTGGTTGGTTTTGCTTTTTGGAGGATTTTCTGACAATGAAAGCTACTAACAAGAACAACAGTCCCTGAAAGCAGTTTTGTATTTACATTGTCAATTTTGTCAAATCTCAAGAAATAGTAACACCTTCATCTTGTTCTTTAAATTGAAAGAAAATGCCCTGTATTTTTCCTTCTGTTGACAGCTTTCTCTGCATTTGTGTGCAGTTACACAGCTGGAGTGAGACAGGATTTAGGATATACAGCATGATATATATTTGGATGTAGTTTACTTGAGGATCCTGGCAGAGGAAGAAGTTATAGATATCCAGTGAAGTTAAAATACTTTTGTTTATTTAATTATTAAATAAACTCTTGGGCTATGTTGTGAGCTTGAGTTACTTAGCACATGTGTTGACTGAGTTGGTGAGGGCTCATCTGTGTCTCACTGCACTTTCTAGTTACACAATGCATAAAACATTTAGCATCATGTCTGGCATGTTACAATGATGCAACCATCTTTTCAGCACTGTTGGGATGCAGGGAAAGTATTATCATCTCTTATGAGGTCTTTTCTGAGCTGCTTTATGTTCTGTGTTTTGTGTTCTCAAAAGAACTATGGCGAAGACAAAATGTTGGTCTCCATGTGTCTGTGCCTTATCCGTGACTTTCCTAACTGTCACATCTTTCCCTTTCTCTGAGCTTCAGAAAACTTCAGACCACGTGCACCTTTTTCTCTCTGAGTTATATTTTCACTGCTCCTTGTCCAGATTGATGAATCTGAATATTTTCCTTTCAAAAGACACATCTAAATGTGCAGAAAACACATCTAAATGTATTTCCAGCTCTACTACCTGTTACAAGTGCTGTATCAAGGAAATATATCTTACAATTTTACTTTTCTTCTTAAAAATATTTTATGAAATACATTATATCTTGTTCTCTCTCTCTTAACCTTAGCAGCAGATTGCTAGCAAGAATTAATTATCTTCTGTACAAAACAATAGGTTGACACCTATTGTGTCAACATAACAGAGATATGCCTGCTATCATCGTGCACAGAAACTCAGTTTACCAATCTAACCATGGATAAACTATATAGGATAGTCAAGCTTTAAAACCAGTTAGTATTGATTTGCAAATCTTTCATTTGGTATATTTTAGAATTAATATATAAAAGTATGGTTTCCCTTAAGGTAAAGAGTTAAAACTTTGTTAAGTGTGAAAAGAGCCTTAGAAAGAAATTTTAATGTTTGCAGCCTTTGTGAGAGGAAAATGTATAGACAAGCTTCTTCTTCTTAGTCAGGCAAAAGGAATGGCCATTTCTCAGTTCATAAAAGGATTCTGAAACATATTAACATAATTAGGGATACAATGCTGGGCCAAGTTTTGTTAGCTATTCTAGTGCCACCACAGCAAATTCAGTATGATTTTTACCAGAAGAGATTCTTAGTAATGCAATGCCAAGTACAAATGGAAAATACATTTTCCCCCATTTCAAAAAAATAAATCATTCCAAATATTTTGATGGTGTCATGACAAAAGCAGCTGCAGTCTAAAACTTTGCATGTAAATAGTCTTAATGAGGGGAAGTGTCTTTAAAAGATGGGGTGTTCCAAAATTTTAAAGAAAAAAATCTTCACAAACATTTGTAAAGAATTTTATGATAAAATGGATGCATCCAAACTTTTTATGAGATGAAGGGACAAGGGCTACTGCCCTTTCCCTGAGGCTTTCTTGTTTCTGGTTTCTAGCAAGGAAGAAGGTAATTGTAAGCAGCAGACTCTTAGCAACAAGTTGAAAGCTGTACTGACCTGTTATAGCCCTCGGTAGTTGCTATGTACCTAGCTTTTCTTCTTGGGAAATGAATGGCCTCATTTACATCAGAAAATGCTGTTAAAATATCAGAAAATGCAATTTCACTTAAAAAATGAAATTATTTGGTAAAAAAGTTAGAGGAAATGGACAAACACAGGTTTGTAGTTAAAGTGATGCTGAAGAAAGATTTCTGCCACATCTCCCATGAATGCATTTGCCTCATCATCAGCATTCAGTGACCTTCTGTGTTTCCAGAAGGAAATATGTCTTTAAATATCTCCTGAGGTGGTTGAAGCCATCACTAGGAGGCAAGAAAAAATCTTCCAATGGAGTCTAGAGATGGTAGTATTTGACTTTGGGAGGAGAGGTTTTTCCCCACAATGTACTGAATGCTGGTTCCTAGGCAGATGCTGTTTTGTCTTATGCTAGGAAACCTGAGCCGTGTGTCACCCACACCTTCCAGAAGTACCTGTATGGCGTCAGCAATCACATCAGTATCCAGGCTCCAGCACTGATAAGGTAAGGCAGTGCAGGCAGATACGTGGGTTTGCTCAGTCCTGACTCCAAGGTCACCTAATGTGGTATACTCGAGGCTAGGCTTTCATTGATCCTGATTCTGTCACTATAATTATGTTCATTATTTGCCTGCTGTTGAATTAAGCTCTTACTTATTTCAGGTGCTTGAATTTAGCTAAAAAGGAGTTTTGAATCTCCTTGATGGGATCAAAGGTTGTGAAACTCTTCTAACTCAGACCTTGCTACATTAATTAAATCTTCCTTCCTCTCTCAGCCATTCTTTAATAGATATTGAGTCATTAACCTTCCTCTTTCTTTTTCTTTCATAATGTGAAGAAAACACTTCAGCCTCAAAAGAAAAAGCACATTTCTTCTTAAGACAATGATGAAAGGATCTTACTGTTTATTTCAGTTGTGGCATAAAGAATGATAATTTTATATCTCTCTGGCATGCTTGGATCTGCTAATTTTTAAATGTTTCCACATCACCAATGACTTTTTTTTTCCTTTTCACCTACTTATTTTAGCATAACTTAAATGTCTGCTGCCTCTATCTGGCTTCCTCTAAAGACTGTGTTCTTATATTTAATGCTTTATGAAGGCCCTTGGGAGACAAGGAGCCGATCTCTTTCTCTGCCCAACTCGATGTCCTGAAATGCCTTTAATAACTCAGGGCACCTTTCACTTTGCATTCATGGGCACTTTGCTGCTCCAGGACAGCCAAACAACTGTCTTAGGGGAAGGAGGATGTGCTTATTAAGGCAGAAGTTTCTATGGGAATACAGTAGCTTTACCAGGTACTGGCTATGAACTGACCTAAGGCAGCTCTTCACATGTGTGTTCATATAACTGATGAACAGTCACATTATTGTATGGCATATTAACTGATACCTTAATAGAAACTCTCATTATTCATGAAGCAAGAGTGCAAACATGACAGTTAGGTAAATGCTTTCTTCCATTTGGGTGTATTATTTTTGAACAACTACAAGATGAGAGAGATTTTTTTCTCCTACAGACATAATCTGAGTTATGGCTGTTTTCATATTGAATGGTTGTCTAAGCATGAAAGGGTATGCTTCTCAGTGCAGAAAGACAGTCTAAAGTCCTTTGTATCACTCGAATCCTGTGAGGAACCCACACCAGAACCAGGTGGAGCAGCAACAGAAAAAAGGATGAAGGGGCCTGGTCTGGAGAAGGCCACTGGAGTCTGTCCATGGTTCTACCCCTTGGATCAAGATTGCCAAACCCTTACCTACAGCCCCTGATCTTATAGTGTCTGTTCCACCCTGCTGTGGTGGAAAATCAGCACGTCTTCAGCAAGCTTTTGCCTTATAGGAAAAAATTATACAACTCATTATAAGCTTTGCAAAAATAGTTGTAAGAGTGAAACAACACACGTTGTCTCCTGTCTTTGCTGAGGCAAATGTTGCTTGACTTAGGTTGTCATTTGCAGCTTCTGGGTTTCTGTCAGTGCATGGGATATAACATGATAGAACAGTACGTCCGAACACTGAGAGGTTTCTGCCTTGTACCACACAGCTCAGAATTTCAGCCCACTCCTAATTTGCAGAACAATTAACAGTGATCAAAGTGCAATTTAAAGCTATCAATAGCTGGAATATTGTAATGACTCTTTCCTTCTGTGTTTTGTTCATATTACAGCATTTGTGCCAAGACTGTAATTTTTCTGTTGTGTCGTTGCTTTTTGAAATCTCTCATAGAGTGCAAAAAAGAAGTATTTTGAAGTGGTTGCCATTATTATGTTACAGGTGCACAGTATTTAGGGTTCAGGAACCAGACTTGAGCTTGACAATATAGTCAAAGACTGTGATTGTATTTCAAGTTGAAATCATTCTTTCAAAGTCATAAATGTCTTTCTAGTTTCTCTTGCATATGATAGTACTTTCTAGCATCTAAGGACATGGAAGAAAAAAAATGCTATTTTGTATCTATTCTCACTCCTGTATTTTTCATATACACATGAGTTATGACACAGAGACATTCATTTCAATTTTTGTCCTTATAGGGTTATTTTAAGGTAGAAATATTTGGAGAAAATATTTAATTTGCCAACACAGTTGATGCATTCAACAAGGCAATCTGATTGCATTAAGATGTCTCTAAGAAAACAACATGTTTGGCTAACATATAATACATAGTGAAAGCTGCTGCTAGCAATTCTTGTCAAGCACTGAAAGATGCTGTCAAAATAAAATGAAAAATTCTACAAAAAAATTCCTGTTCATATATGATTTTTCTTACATTTCTTTCTTTTATAGTACATTGTAATCCACATGAATCTTACTCTCTCATTTGCTCCATGTAAGTTTGGCTTTTAAATATGTATTAAACATCAGTAAGTTAGAGATAAGTTGTATAAATTGCTTGTGTTGGGAGAGGGCAGAGCAAATTCCAAAGCTCTGTATTATGCAGCTTGAAGCAAGCTCTCACCATAAGATTGTCTGCTGGCAGCTGGACACCACCATGAAATCCTACTTCCTTACCACTGATCACCTGGTACAGTATTTGGGGTGGAGGGAGATGGGGTTGAGGAGGAGATCAACTTGATGTCCCTTAGAAATGGAATTCAGGGTCCACAGTCCATTTTGCTGATTCACTCAGATTTTAGGAGAATTCTTTGTGTGGCATTAAATCTTTCTGGAAGGTTAAAGGTGTGGAGGGGAAGGAAGGAAGGCAGAGAGAAGGAGGAGAAGTCTTGGATATTGGGAATAGTATGAGTACTTAAGACTTCCCTCAAGGCCCCCTGACCTGCAGAGGTTTTTGAGAGAGATTCCCCAAATCCTGCTTCTCCTGGAAGACCATTAATTTAGCTGTGAATCTCTATGTTCCTCCTTGTGGGTGGATTGGATCTCCAGTGGCATCAACAGCTCCCACCTGTGCATTACTGGGCCATCGAGAGCGAATAGGACGTGCCTTAGTGCATTTGTTTCTGCTCTACAATACAAAATTCTGCACAAGAAAAGTCAAATCGTTTTTTAGCTACAACTATTTGAGATTCAAATCAAACCTTGGTCTTTCATGTGGATGAATGGATAGAATTTGATCCACATTGTTTAAATTGACCCAAAAGAGAAGGTGCTTACTGGAGTCCATGTTTGGGTCCAATTATTTTTTCTTCCACAAGGCTTCTGGGGAATATAGAAGAATGAAAACAGAAGCAAACGTATATTAGACAGTTCCTTGGAGTTTTATTTTCTTTAGTTCAGGATTTGTAGAGGCCAACTTGTGTTGTTGGTAATCACTTAATATTGTTGCCTCTGCTGGTCTTAAATTGATGACTCAGAAGTGGTAGCACTCTGAGACTGTGAAAGATAAAGACACGTGGGTTTTTTTGGTGCCCTTCTTTACCGTTTGTGATGTATTTCTCTCTTGGCTAGCGTATGACTAAGCCTCTTGGATTGAGTTCCTTGCGCGTCTACCTTGGCCACTAAATAATTGAAAACTTTGCTAAAGGAAGAGAAATAAAACTTGAAAATATGTTATCTACAGGAGTTGTGTTGGTTTGTAGCTCTTCTGAGCTGTGACAAACTTATTCATAACAAATAATTTTAAATTATTTAAAATATTATGGAAATTAAAATTTTCAACCTGCCTGAAGAAAACTTTGCTCAGAGACATTCCTAGGTCTCTTTCTGACATTCTAGTAAGAATGACGTGACAAAAGTGACTGGTAATGGCAATCAGCGTATCACAGCTATGTAGAGCAAGACACTTCAGGGTAGAATAAGGTACATGTGGTCTACTAATAGTGTCTGAAACGAAATATACCTGTCGAGAGTTGGGAACCCATCCCTTCTAGGTAAATAAATCTTACCACTACACTTGGTAGAACTGAATACTCCAGAGTGGAGCTGGTCAGGGTAGTATAAACATTAGCAAAAATGATAACATTTATATTTGTTATGACTGCATGCTGTAATGATAGTAATATTCACAGTCAGAGACAGCTCTCATCTTACTGGGCTCAATGCAGAGCAATGCCAGCCCACTCTTCAAAAACGATTTTTAGTTTAGTTAAAGAAGCTATTTACACCTATGTTTGCTGCTTTAAACAGTTTAAAATAACAGCACATTTCTTTTGACAAAGGTGATGACAACAGATAAGTACCTGTAGAGAAAAAATACAGCTTTTCTTTTAGCTGAAATGTTGAGAGAGAGAGAGAAAGCTGGCATTCATACAAATCCCTCTAAAAAATGTGTGGGTCTTGTACAGACCTCAGTGGGCACAGAAGGAGGGTAACAATCAGCTGTCTGGCAGATGAGGAGGGGTTTAGGCACTATCAGCTTCCCAAGATTAAAGGCATTGGAACTCCAGCTGCAGAGGCAGACAAAACTCATCTCCTCATCCAAACTGGCAGCTGCTGAGTTTCTCTTCCCTTGTCCCAGTAAATGATCCTGCTGTGATGTCAGTTAAATTTCTCTCCAGTTTTAACAACTTGTTTAAATAAAAAGAATGCTATAAAGAGCTGTTGACACCTCAGGGATATCTCTGGAAAACTTTGTGTTTTGAAACAATTTTGCAGATGCGGTATTAGAAAAACTTTGGCCTTCTCCACATGATTTCTGCATTTATTTACAAGAGATGCTTGCATAGGAACATGATCATGTTTCAGAATGTCTTTTTTTTTGCTTCTGCTTATTTCTTATTTGAAATTTTCACTTACCAGCTGACTCCACAGGCATTACGTGAATAAGTCTTCTGTGTTACCAACTGCAGCCCTCTCTAATGTGTTTATAACACTGTTACTAAATACATTTTTGAATAGGCATTCCTGTTAGATGGAGGACTATAATTTTCATTAATCATGGTAATAGTATGGCCACAGTTGTATTAGTATGAAGGATGCCTCTGTCTATAGAGCAATGAAATATACTGATATGATAAGGGTTATAGCACCACCAAACTGCAATCTTTGAACAATAATAGTTTGGCTGATGGGACAGGACTGCAAAGAGGCTCAGATTGCTGGGATAATGGAGATTGCACAGACTTTTTCTTCCTGTGGTTGAAAGAAATTTGTTCAGATAATTTGTTCTACTTTTCCATGACTATAAGGAAATAGCAGTTTTTCAATAAGGAGACCATTTTCCACGCAGTACAAGCACAACCGCAGGAGGAGGGCTCACAGAACAGAGCACAGGGGAGGAGACAGAAGGGCAGTGATCACCCAAACCAGTGCTGCACCAGAAGGAATGATTCATCTCCTCCCCAACATCCAGTCCTGCCCTACCCTGGGCCCTGTCTCATGCCTGCTTAAGCCGTTGTGGTTGAGCAGCAAAGAGGATCAGGACACTCACTGTGCTGGGCAAGAACTGCCTTCTGCCTCCAGTATTAATTTTTAGCCACCTTGTTTTTTTAACACAGTGCAGAATGATCTGTGGAGGTAAGGACTGCTCCAGGCAGCACACATGGCTCAACCTGCACCTCTAGCCATGACCCAGGGCATCAGCTGGCAGGTCCCCAGGGAAGGAAGAAACTTGGATTCTGTCAATGAAATTCCTGATATTTCAAACAGTGTAGCATATTTTCTTCTGTAGTCCAGTTTGTCTTTATGGAGCTGGATGTTTGGTCATAGAGGCACATAACTCCCAATTGTCACTAGTACAGGAAAGAAAAGAAAATGTATGATCAGAGTTTTTCTTCCAGGAAAATTATAAAATCATAGGCAAACAGGAGGAAATATGAAAACTTCCCATAAAATTAACTTGCATGACTTTCTAGTGGCTTGAGTGGTCAGCACACATGTGAGTTCTTTGTCTCTGCTTCATCATAGCAGAATGAACCATGTGAGGCATCATGTGCTTGGAACTGCCAGATTTTTAACAGTAATGTATTTTACCAGTGTTTAGGACAATGAGTTCTACACGCACCCCTACTATGTACACCAGGAACAAATGAAATAACGAATGAAAATTTTATAAGGTTGTTTCTTTGTTTTTTTTTTTTTCAGGAAGGTTATGCCATACCTCAAATTCTGATCTGTACCCTGTTTTTCCTTTCCAGCTGAGAGTGAGAAAATGAGATTAATTCTGTGAATATATTTGAGCTTTCAGTGTTGCAGCAGGGTGTTTCCCAGGAGCTGTCAAACCTCAAAACTGTGTGAAAAGCAGAAAGCAGAGTTTTGGTATAGACCCCTTTCTACTTCTAAATAAATAATTGTGTAAAAAAACACCTCTAAGTGCTACCCATCTTCTCTGTATGCTCCTTACCGGATTTTTGTGAATGGAAAATTGTTCACTGAAAAGGACTGAAGTTTTTTCCTAACCCTTTGGACGGTAACCAAATACAAATAAAGGGGAGATAGTAATTTGCAAACATTTCTCTTGACATAAATAATTTGGACACTCCTCTATGAAGTTGCTTATGTCACTGTTGGTTAGTCATATTTCTGTAACAAATGCCTTGAAAATTCTACACATGCTTATTAGTGCCAATGAAAATATTCTCTGGTCTTCCATTTAACTTTGGCATATTATGTACAAAAGACCTATTCTCCTAATTTAAATAAATAAACAGCAGTTTGCTCTTTGCAAAACCATCCATTAAAAGAAAAAAATTACTAATGTAGTGGTGTTTCCAGTTGGAGGACCCTGTAGTAAATTAGATGTTTGCCTAATGCAGTGGGGAAGAAACCTTATATTTACTTTTTTTTTTTTTTA
>WEKY01052750.1:0-12085 GCA_013390045.1 Picathartes gymnocephalus | reverse complement strand
TTTTTTTTTTTTTTTCCTCTGGTGGCATTCGTGGTGGCTTTTTTAACTGCAAGTTTCTTTATGATCAGGAAAGGCATTATTGCAGATGTGACTAGAGCAGTTAGGTTTAACTGTGAATTAACTAGCTTAAGATTTAGCACATTCCAGTATGAGAAAATGAACTGAGTTTTCTATATCCCTGGTAGAAACAAGGATTAGAAGTTACGAAAGTTGAAGCAAAAGAAGTTCAAGTTAATAGGTACAGTTACTGAGTAGTGAAAGTACTTGTCTGTTGGAGGAATGTACATGGGATTCTGCATGTGAGTTCTTCAAATTATGCATTTGGCGAAGAAACTGATGTAAACTTCTTTAATCTTTCAGAACAAACCATTTTAGATGTCCATAAAAGAAACTTTATTTATTGTACTGTGGAGAAATAGCACGTGTTTGGTAGGCATATTATAAAGAAGAAAGTATCTGCTCATGATAAAAGATTCTCTACTCAGATTATCAACAAACTGATTTCTTTCATTTGACCAGTTGAGGGGCCTCTTTGCTAATACAAGCATCCAGATCTGGAAGAGAAATCAAAGAGGGGAGAATACACTGTAATCTGAAATCTAGGTCTTAAGAAAATGTTCCAGACAGAAGTTTTGCTTTGATTCTGTAAATGTTATAGAAGCCATGTCATGGTCATTATAAGAAATTGTTAGATATGAATAGCATCTAAGAAGATTTTTTTCTCTTTGGCTTACAAAATATGATTATTGCAGTATGCGCCACTCTGACATACACATTTAAACAGACAGACATCTCTACATCTTTCCCAACTCCTTTCATAGTCATTTTACTTTAGAAGCTGCATTATCTCCTATTGCTAAAAGCATTAAGATAAAACAATAAAAAACATAGGCAGCCTGGCAACTCACCAGGCTTTTAGAATTTTGACAAGTTCCTTTTGAAAGTACCATTTCTTAAGTGGTTTTTTCTGCTTCTCTTTTAAACCTTGTGAATAAAATAAAAGTGCTTGACAGAACATGCAAAGTTAGTTTTGCAACTACTTTGCAATTTTACCCTTTTCTGTAACCCTACTTTTCAATTTTTGTTAATTGAACACTTACTTTTTGTTGCTAAAAGCTGTCAGGTTTTTCGAATATTACTTCCTTTATCATCTTCATGTAGTTCAAATGATCTGTGTTTAAAGAAAAGATGTGATGAATACTTTTTGAATGTTCAATGCAGGTGTTCACAAGTATTATCAGCCTTAAAAAATAACTTCTTTGAAACGTCTTATATATAGCTAATGAATTAAGCTGTAGGTCTGTAGCTTTGCTAAGCACAATAAGGCCCAGAATAAAATTCCAGCCTTACAGTTACCAATGTTAGGTAAACCTTTCTTCAAGAGAGATTGAGATTGAAGATAAGAAAAAAAGAATTAGAAAAAAAAATGAGAAAAGAGAAGCTTACAGTATGTATTGTACTTAAGTTGACTATAGCTCTGTAAACAGTCTCACAAAAATTTATTTCTCCCCAGTAGTAGCAACAAAAATTAAGAAACATAAAAAGTACTAATTTGGAGAGCAATACACAGCTTCTTTTTTTTTTTCTAGACAAGACAGTCAAGATGACAAAAAAAGCCACCTTTGTGTTATTTAAAGCAAGTTGTGTGTGTTAACATAGCTGTCAGCAACTGAAATGATAAAATTATCACTGTTATCAAATACAGCTATAAACTGAACATGAGGCATGCTTCAGGTTAGTCAGAAGAGGTCCTCTGTTTTTCACTGTGCATGCTTGCTTGAAATGAAACTGTGTTTTATTGGCTAACTGGGATGCTTAGCATAATCACTTTGCCAGGCTGTGGTGGAGGGAGGTGATTATCACTGAGAACAGATGGGCAGGTCCAAAGCGTTGCCAGATTCTGCACAAGCTCCATGTACTGTAGGTTCTGGCTCTCTTTTCTTTGGCATTTCTAATTTTTATTCATCGTGCATATTACAACGGGCTAGCTGAGTGAGAGGTCAGGGAGCAATGACCTTACAGTTTAGCTCACAGATGCAGGAGTGAGGAATTCAAAGCACTGTCACTGTACATCTGAACGGATGGGGATGGGGCAGAGAGAATTTTGTCCAGTTGCCTCCCTAAATGTATAAAAGGATTTGTCTCCGAGCTTAGCACTCTGCTCTGCATCTGTAGCTCTCTGTGGATTGTACTGTGTGTGACCAGAAATGATATTCTCGGATATGAACACTGTCTCTGCCTCTCCTAAAGTGCATCCTCCTAATGGGACCCGGTTTTATACTTTTCAGGTAAGTGAACTTTAATAAAACTGAAAGGATTTAAAATGATAGGTAAACTCTGAGTAAGAGTAGCTAATATGTTAAAAAGCTTATGTATTCATTAGTTTTGTACAGGTAGGAGAAATAATGAAAGAAATCAATATCATCACAGTAAGTTTGCTGCTTTAAAAAAATCGGCATGTAATTGCTCCTATACTAACACAAAATTACATTCATTATGATTTTGCTATTGTTTGTGTTTTCCAATAATAGTATCATCTTGCAATTAATTAGATTTATAGTTCCTTATATGGACCCAAACGATCTTTCTGTTTAGTTCAGATAAGCACTCTTTTGAAATTACCAGAAATACCAAACTCATGTTATACAAAATACATTTTAAAAACTTTGTATATTGTACCTGCCTGGAATTTTTAGTATTAATCCTGAATGTAATTTCATGCTAGCTGATGCTTAATTCAATTCCTGTGAATAATAATCATACATGTGAAATCGATAGAACAGCAGAATCTATTGGTAGGATTATAAAGGTTCTCAGTTTTAAGCCAAGTTTTGCCTCATCCAGGTAGATAAGCTTGTGTGCTTAGCTAAAGGTAAGAATGTATTATATGCTCTGTATCTTAATTGCAAGCCAGTCTAATTACAACCATCTTCCAGTAGCATTTCATTATAAGTAATCTTCAGTATCTTGGCTCTGAAAAACTATGTAATTCTACATTAAGATTTAACAATAATGAAAAAACCCTCACACACCCCCCTGCCCCAGATGGTCCTTACAGCACTCTGGCCCTGCACGGCAAATCAAACACTCCACTACTTAAAGTGGCAACAGCTTTTTCAGCTCAGCCTCTGATACAGTTAGGATTTAAATATCCTTCCTGCTCCTGATTGCCTAGCAGGTTTGTCTTTTTCATTACTTATGCTATTGTAGGGGGATTTTTTAATATGTGTATATGACCAGAACGAGCAATCTGAAGCAAAGATGATCGTAAAAGTTGATTATAAAATGCATGGTAAACATCTATCACAAAATCCAGGTACAGCATTCCTTAAGTCCAATAACTGCATTTCATTCTTGTCTCCTTTTAAATCCATTGTTTTCAATTGTACTGTCTTGCCCTTCTTGCAGTGATGTCAAATGATAGTTGAGGGCTGTGCAGAAAGAATGGCATCCTCCTAACAATGACGATCTGCTGATCCTGGCAGTGATTCAGAGACATGAGTGCCCCAGGCCTGTTCCTCTACAGCATGACTACTTTTTTTCACACACTGACATCTAAATATTCTGTACAGCCTCCTGTAGCTATGCTCTTAAACACAGCTCCTGACGTCAGGTATTCTTTCTGAGTATGTTGTGCTGAAAAAAATCACAAAATTTAGGATGCTTGGTTGTGATACCAAACTGAATATCTTATTTTGTGATACTTTATGAAAGTAAGTGCTAATGTATATATATTTTTGATATTATGTATTATTGCTACTAGCAATCTCTGTGATTACTGTAGACATTATCCCACATACAAAAAATTCTCTTTTCAAAATAATTTCTTCCTCAGATTTTTGAGCTAAGGGATCACTAAACAAAAGGAAAGTAGAACTAAATTTCCTGTTGCATCCTGGGTACTTTAATGAACAATGTAAAGTTAAGTGACCTTGGAATGTAAAGCTGTTAATTCTGGACAGTATGTGTTTGTGTTCTAGAACAGCTTGGTCTCATCAGTGCTAAAAGGATCCCAGAAAATTTAAAAATAATTTTTTTTTTTTTTTTAATTTAAAGATGCCTGTATTGTCCTGTGATGTCCTTTTTCAATATTTCCCCATTTATTTACTTATATATGTGCAATATAAAATGATGTGAAGCAACCTTCCAGTTCTTGCCTTGGCTTCATTTTCCCTTGTCTCCTAGCTTTTGACAATGTTTGTGCTACCTTCTCTTTCCCTCTTGAGTTACTTCAGTCTTTGCTTACAAATGTAATAACTTCTGAGAAGGATTTCGTATGATTCTTGTTACTTATTTTGATCTGTTTTAAAGTACTTTCACCTTTTGCTTTCCTACTATTTTATTGTTTCTATATGTTACATTGAATCTTTTTGAGACAGAGAGTCTCTTTTGTTTAAATAGCTTTCAAAGTTTTGGGACAGGTTAATGGTTCTTAATTTGAGATATGTACACTGGCATTTAACATAAATGTGTGAAAATAATCTTAGCAAAAGCAATGTCTAGCATGTTCAAAACTGAACAAATACAAAAATTGTGAGATGAGGGCCTGAACACGGATTGATGGAGGGCAATGAGTGGTTAAGCTGCTGATTTCATTGTACACTGATGTAATGATTAAACAGTTGAGTTAATTGTGAATTGATTCGATAACACAACATATTCTTTCAGCAATGGAAATGGTTCTGAAAGAAGCAAAAAGCAGGTGTGCAAGCTGTAACTTTATTATCAGCATTTCACTGATTTTCTCTGGAAATAAGACCAGGTTGGATTGTACTGGCCAAGGAATCAGACTGGCCATACAGGGATGCATCTAGCAGAGCACTTGGGCTAGTGATAATCAGAGTTAGTGTCTGACAGACTATATGAAGATTCTTGATGCTCCAATGTCTGCCCCTAATTACATCAATATCTGTGCCTATCTAGAAGCTATGATATTCCTGGTACCATGGTTCTGCTCAGGAAATTTGTCCTGAAACTCTGTAAATGTTAAAAATATGATTTGGTTCAGTGTATTTCTTGAACTACCTGCTATAATTCAAAGAAGCTTAAGCTTTGATCCTTAGACTATGCTTTATTAAAGCACCTAAAATAGAAAACTCTATGAGAGGAGCTTATATAAAGAAGTTATGTATTTTCTGAAAGGAAGGAGTTGTAATGCTGTTATGAACAAGGTTTAACTTTATAATAATCAGGGCAATACTAAACTTTAGTGCTTTGTATTTCAATAGCTCTGTGTTTCATCTCAATTTGCATGTGCCAACCTTAACAGACTTCTTCAGCTATATATTAGAAAGCAGTTATTTTCTTCGTTTTTTGCATTCAACCTTGATAAAAAGATAGTATTTCTTGCCACTTGGAGTGGATAAATTAGTTTCCCAGGAGTACCAGAGAGAGCATCTTTCATGAACGTTGTAGACAGCAAAATTAAAGTCATAACATTGCCTTCCTCTCTGCATGGTCATGTATTTTGCTGTATTTAATGGTTATTTGCATATAATGATACAGGTGGAAAAGTTTGGATTAGAAAGGAGATATTTTTAATTTGATTGTTGGTTGTGAAATTGGAAATATGAATTAACTGAAAAAATACTTTTATTCAATCTGTTTTTACTGGGGCCTTGAGGGTTGTTCCTTTTTTTATGAAAGCACAGCACAAAGGAACTTAATTTTGAAATTTCAGATTTTGCTTCTGTAAGTTGTCTAATAAGGCTTTGGTCATTTAAAAGCAACTTAACTTTATGTTGGTCTTTATCATATCCAGTAAATATTTTTTGTTTCCTTAAATTGGTTGTATACAGTAACACGTGTGAATACTAAAATGCACAACTTCTAAACATTCAAAATATCTTCACATTGTACATGATGTTTATTTCAACAGAATTCGAATTGAAAAAAGACTATTTTTCTCTTTCAGCATCTATGAACAGTATTTCTAGCTCTTGCAAATGTCAGTTATTAAGCTAAGCACACATCTAAAGCCCAGAGCTAAGCACAGACCTAAATGGAAAGGAAAAGGAGTTGCCAGTAGGTTCCAACTTAGGAACTAGGCATGTGCAGTAGAGAGAGAAAAAACATCCTCAGATTGCTGCAGTACATGAGGTGTCATGGATCCAGCTGAATCTTAGCTTTGAAATCAGCAGTATGTAGTAACAGTTTCCATAAATGCTAACCACAAACTTTTAAAGACTTGGAAGCACTACTAGCCCGTTTTATAGTCAGATGAGGTTTGTGGTTTATAAATGCACTCCTAGGACAACTAGAGTGTACTCTTTTTTGCTAAGAAGTAGTGAAGTAAGGGTTGGTCTTTTCTAAAAACTGAGGCGATTGAAGCAATTTTTTAAAGTTATCTGACCATCAGAAGGTCCATAAAGAAATAAAATTACCTTCTTACAAAACCTGCAGAGAAATCCTAAAATATTCATGTGGCATAAAATTGTAAATATACTATGAAGTACTGTAAAAGTGCATTGCTGATCAAAGGTGTGAAACTGGGTTACTGGGAAACTGGGAAACATTTCAATACATAAAACATATCTATCACCATGATGAGGATTTCTGCCGGCTGTTACTTCTTAGTGACTGAAAGTTACTAAGAGACAGTGAATTAACAGAATGCAAGTAAAAATGTTACTTTTTTGGTACACAATGTACTTTGAGCTCTGTGGAAACACCTCCTCCCCATATTCTATAAGAAATTCTAGATGTATTCATTAATTTTCCTATTAATACCTATATAAATAATTTAAATTGTCTGTATACCTACGCAGAACTTCTGTTTTATACTGGCTGTTTTAGTAATTCTATTTTCTTTCATGTATCTTATATGAAAATAGTAAATGAAACAAGAAGCCACTTCTATAAGAGAAAGCGTCTTGTTAGAATATGTAATTGTACTTCTTAGCATACAGTTAGTAGGTATGCCATAAATTTTCAACTATTTTGTTGCTTCACATATTTCAGTGCAATATAATCTAGTATCAAAGAAAACAGCTTTTAAGTTTCTTTGCAGAAATAACCCAGTGCTATGAAAAAAATATATTCCACATGATGGAGATGGGTTATTAGTCACCTTGTATCTCACCACTCATACCACAACAAAATGCTTGTAAAATTGCATGACTCTGTTCCTTCTCTATACAGACGTAATTGCACGTGTACAAAATACACCACATATAACATGCAGAAGAGAGCCAAGAGATTGTGTATACTTTCAGATCTGTGTCACCTCGTCCATGGGAGAACTGTGGAATCTGATCTTACCTTGAGCTTCAGCTGGCTGAGCACGTGGGCAGCTCCTTCCAGCAACCCTCTGCCAGGCGTGAGATTTCTCCCTTAGTTTTGCCTAAATAAAGATTATTCTCTTCTTATTTATGGCACTGGCACAGTACATTTTTTTCAGAAACACGATGTGGAAGTTCTAGGGGCATGATCTTTGTGAAAGCTGCAAGTCCACAGCCAGTTGGCAGCTGGTATCAGTAATGGTGCTGAACATCACTGAAAGGCCAGCTGTAACGGGTACACTGGGTATCTGGGTTGGTGTGGAGGAAGCTGTGGTGCAGATCATGTAGGTTGCTGTGGCCTTCAGAAGCTTTGAAACCTGTGTTAGTGAATATAAATAACAGTGGCAGAAAGGCTGACAGTGAAGTAGTTTTTAAATACTTCTGGCATGTTAACAGTGGCAGAAAATAGTAATGCTGGACCAGTGCTTTACTGTGTAGGCAAAAAAAAAAAAAAAGCTTTAAAAAATATGGGCAGTGTCAAAGGCAGGAGACAATAATAAAGTGATTTGCATTGCAGATACCTTGGAAATATTTATAGCTGTATAAGTGGGTTTTATATAATTTTGGAATTTTGGAATTTCAGAGAAGTAGTGTGCTTACAGGCTCTTTTATTCAGAAATAAATGACAAATGGCAAAAATGGCTGGTCTCACATTATAAGTTTGTGTTATTTACTATTTTATTATTCGGTGATGTGTATTTTTATTGGCTGTTTGGTGAGAACAAACTTAGAGCTTTTCTGCTTAAATACAGACTTGGTAATGCAGTGTTATTCTGACAGTAATAAAAAATATTAATTTCTCTGTACACAGCTATAAAATTCTGAAGGAGAAATATTTGAAAATTTTAAACAGTAAAACATGCTATGCCACATAAACTTACAATAATTTTAATCTCGTACAATTGTTTCTAGAATGGAGAATGTGAGCATTTGTTAATCAGTTCAACTATACTGAAAATTAATAAGTTTAATCATTTTACTGAGTTGGTGAGAATGTGGCACTTGGACTCCAAGAGTGGAACAGAATTATTCAGTCTGACAGGAAAATAAGAACACTGTCAAAGTGTTCAGCTAAAGTGCATTAAAACTGTGTTACTGTGGAGTATTTAATGTGCCTTGGGTATCTAGAGAAATGATTTTGTTTGCACAAGAGTCGGGTTTTTTCTTTTTGCATAATTCTGTTGTGCCAGAGAAGTGTAATTTGTGGCCACCAGAGTTCATAAAGACAGTGTTTTAACCACAATCCACACCTATGCCACACAGACCATCTCTGAAAAGCTACTTGTTTTCTGGTTGGCTTCTTAGTTTTGGCTGGAATTGGGCTGGGAGCTGCCCCAGCTGTGGGGCTGCTCCACAATAGACTCTCTTCCCGCTTAAAAATCAGTAGTGCTGCATGGCCCCTTGTATTTCCGTAGTTTGTTTCTCCAGGCAGTCAGTAAAATGGTCTGATAGCTTTTATGAATCAGCTCTGCATGCAGTGAACTGGGAAGGGTGACCTGGCTGAATATTAACTGACTGTTTTGATCTATAGGTAACATTTGCATCCTCCTCTGGATAGAAACACAGGTTACTTAAGGAAAAACCTAGAACCATTATGGTTCTAAGATAAGCCTAATTACCATGAATTTGGTAGTAGAAATCAGGAAAACTAATCCTTCTTGCCAAAAGCCGCAAGTTGAAACTAACTGTATGCACATACATATACACATGCTTTCAAAAAAACCCCCGAACCAATTTAGAAAGTAATTGAGCACAGAACTGTCTACAGTATTTTTCAGTTGTAGAGACTTTGTAAATTATGTTGCTTACTCAAAAAATAAAAGAGTAAGTGAAGAATACAGGATCTTTAAATACATAGATACAACAAAATAGAAAGGTAGAGCCTAAAGTCTTTGTTTTAAGTAAATATTCAAGTAGATTTTGCTTTTGCTTGTCATAAAAACATATTTTTTTCCACATAATACCATTTTTTTATTTTTTGAAACTAAACAGTAACCAATCAGAGCAGTCAATGCAATTTTCCTATGCGGAATTCCTGTCATGTAGAATGTGGCCACTTCTGCTTTGTAACATAATGAGGTAGAGTCAGAAAATGCCCTTCCTTTTTCTTCCAGAAGCACTGGAGCTAAACCAGAACTGCTGTTTCTTTTGCAGCTGAGTGGATGTGACCAATAAAAGCAGGGGGGCAGTAGGAGGAATAGCAATAGGAGTGCTTTCCTCCTATTCCAGAAATAGGATCATGGTACGGTTCCTGAATCATAGCTAGAAACCATGTTTCTGGCTCAGTTTCAGAAGAGCTTTCAGTGTTGGATTATTTTACCATAATTTGCATGGAAAATAAAGAAATGTACTGTTGCTTTCCAGACTAGTAAGGATACTAAGGGTTATTACACATTAATGTGTGTTGGTTTGATATTGGTTGGTCCAACTGAATACAAACTGTACAGAGTTTCAGATAATAAGCATTCTCTATAGGGAAAACCAGAACAATATAGGCATAGCCTGTTCTGAGAGAGCACAGACTATTTCTCTGTGGATGAGTGTCCTGAACATCCTGTATAAATTGTGATGATAATCTGTTGGAAATTGCATGGTTTTTCCCTTGATGAATATTACCAATCTTGCTATGCAGCAATGATGAAACTTTCCCATTCCTGTCTGAGAGTGTAAGTAATCGGCTGATTTCATTGTACATTTCAAAAATATTCCTAGCAGTTGTCTCAGATCTAGATCATACTGCCGCTGCCTTCTTGATTTGCTATACATTGGACCAAACAGGGTACACTACCATCCTAGAACAGTGTTTATTTTATATAAAGCACTCGAGGTCTTTTTATACACAGTTCAGAAATTTGTAAGGCAAGAGGATCTGTTGCCTGCCTGATACTCATAATCTATTCACTATCAACAGCATCAGCTGATGATGTTGAAAGGAGGGTGATATACCTGAAAATTTCTTCTTTTACTTACATCTGTCTTAAAGCAAGGAAAGAAAGCAAGTGAAGACAGAAGACACCAAATACTTGGCATGTTGAACTGTCCTATGATCGAAGGCAAGCAAGAAAGTTCTTAAGTGATTTTAAAGGTTTTAAATATTTTGAGATGTGAATTAAGTTTTTGCTGGGGAACTTATGAGGAATTATGCCTATAGATATGTCTGTTTTGGGGAAATTATTGTGATAGAAGCATTAAAGTAAATAAATTTACCTTTATTTATTGGTTGTATTTTCATTTTGAATGCAATAGTGCTAGTATACATCACAAGATTTTTAATCCGAAATTTCTTAGTAGTGATTTTAGTAAATAAATTTTATTTTGCCTCGTCCATTCCTGTCTAGTTCAATATTCAATTGGCAGTTATGCTTAGCAGAACATTTATGGAGGACTATAAGGCTAGGATTGTTTTAAAGTGACAGCTGGCATAATTCAGTTGAATTGTGATTCACTCAAAGTATAAACTAATGAGAAGAATATGGATTCAGTATTTTCACTGAAAGAATTTGAATTAATGATTCATGGAAACTGAAGTGTTCTGTGATATTTTTACACTAGGAGAAATTTTACAGTTCTGCATGACTAAGAGTCCTTATTCCTATGAAATATGTTACTCCTACTGATGCGTCTAAGTATGAATTAATTTTTATTTATATTTTTAAATTAAATATTCTGCATGCATGGTGGTGGCACAGTATGAGGAATGACTTTGTCTACACCATCAGCCTCAACAATGTTGGCACTGAGCAAAGCTTTGCAAAGAGCGGTGAGGAGATGCCAACAGCACTGAAAATGTGTTGAGGGTGCGTTTATCTGTAGGGGTATGCTGGTGCCCTGAGCCTAACCAAGGAGTAAGGGAAGGAACTTGATCTGGATTCTTGCATTTATGTCTCCATTAGTATGTAGTGTGGCAGGGTAAAAGTCAATCTGTAGAGCAGAAGAGGAGGATCCTGTGTGTACGTCATCCACAGGGAAGTTGTTTTGGAATAGGTCATCACTTCCTCAGGCTGTACATCCACGAAAGGATGGAAAGCAACAGATTCACTCTCACAGGTCATCTTTCATATCCAGGAAGTACCCAGTGCAGGGACTCTGAAATCACCATGCAAACCAAAGTGAGTTGAGACAATGGGGAATCTTGCTTCAGATTGCCTGATAGAAAACAAAACACTAATGTAGACTTGATTTCTCTAATGACAGGACTTGATAAACAGCATAAGGATATTTCAGAATAAGGGCCAAGATTTGTCAGTCCCAAATCAGGTTTTGGGAGAGTGTATTTTTCTGAAGGAGTCCAGTAACATAAGCTGCCATATGTGAGCTAATCTTTGTTAATACAACTATATTGATAAAGACTATGTTGGCTCGCTAATGTCACACAGTCACTTCAGATTAATCTCTTCGATGCATGCTATTTGCAGTGTATTTTATTATTTTCTTAAGACTCTATTATAAAAATAAATATTATGTGGAGTAAATTATTACTAGCATCTCACATTTCTGAGCAAATAAAAAGCTATTCATGTATGGTTTTGATAAAGCAAAGAAAAATATTTCTTCTGCATTGTTACGGAAACTGCTTTTCTTTGCTGTACTTCTATGTTAGTAGTAGACACAGGTTATTATTTCAGGTTAGTAATTGAACCTTCGTTTCATGTGGTTGGAAATATGAGTTCCAGATGGGCTCAGTGGACAGCTTTGATGGATCATCTTGAGTGCGATCACACAGCACCTACAGGACATCCAGGGGATCAGACCCAGCAAGAATAGATTTAGGAGGGGCAGGTCCTGATCTCCTTTTATGATGAGGT
>WEKY01052749.1:0-48170 GCA_013390045.1 Picathartes gymnocephalus | reverse complement strand
CATTTCTTCTTCTGAGCCAAAACTTCATGCCAGTTTTGGCCAACTTCACTAAATTGCAAAATTCTCCTAGTTCTGCCCCCCCTTTTTTTTCTCCTGTAAACCTGCAATTCATAAAAATGTTTAGCTCAGCTGCAACTCTAGTTTAATTCCACAGAACCAGGAGAAGAAAAATAAATGCATAGGTTTAATCAGTTTTAGAAAAGGACCTTTCTGTGCAAGGTCCTTGTTCCCATGGCTGGAAGCTGAAAGAAGAGTTACACAGAAGTAACGAGTCAATAGGGAAGAGATATGTATATTTTTTATACAGTGAAGAAACTGAAAGAATAAGCTCTTTTTTCAGATATTATAATTGTTATGCAGAGGTCAAGGAAATTTTTAGGCAGACATGTTACTGTTTGGTTTGTAATTGCAAGTGCCATTTAAGAAAAATACCACTTGTCAGCACTCTCACCTAATAAAAGCATGATATTGAAAATAGCTCCACAAAACAAGCACATAGATTTTGTAATATATTGCAGGGGCCTCAGCTTAGTCTAAATAAGGCAATATAACTTAGGCAACATTTTTCATTCAAGTCAGATCATTGTTGTGTTTATTGAATGCAGAAATTACTTAAAATTCTTCCTAGAAATCTGAAGGGTTCTTAGACTCAGAAATTTCAGATGACAGTGCCATTTTTATTAAATCTCTAGGGCCCTTTGTAATAGCTTACTTTCATTCTAAAAAGAAAAATAGCTCTTTCTGGCTAGAGTTACTCTTCACATTGTTGATAAATTGCAAACTGATTTGACAATTACTCTGAATTAAAGATAGACATGTCAAACAGATCACTTAGAAGCTGATCAAGAGCAAGTTAAAGTGTCAGGATGTAAAATAGAATTAATTAAAACTAGGAAATAGCTGTAGATTTTTTCCCATGAATAATTGTCATTCTGACTAAACCAAGTCTCACAAGAATAAAAAAAAGCCTCAGTACATAAAATAGTTTATATTTCCATTTTTAAAAAACAATATTGTACTATTTAAAGGGCTAGGAGTACTTTTAAAACAAATGATTTTGTGCACCAGTTCCTCATTGTGCATCTCTCTACATGAATCCTCACTTACCTTGAAAATTCTCTGAAGTCCTCCACCAGGACCGGCAATATGTCAAACTCAGGAGCTAACCCACCATCTTGCAGGATCTAGGAAAGTTAACAATTATTCTCCTGACTTAACAGCTTTGTTCAGGCTCTGGCACTTGCTTTTCGATTGACTTAAGGAGTTCTGTTGTCCTGGGCTGGGGTTTGAAAGTTGCCACCTTGGTACAGTGTTTTTATTAGCACTCTTGGAAGCTGAGAATCAACAGGGTACAGAAACTTAATTATTCTTTCTAAGCCAAAGCTGGTCCCCATGGAGACCCTTTTGCTGCAACAGCTTTAGCAACACATATTAGCTGGATAAATACAGCTAATGAAGCAGTCAGTACTGCTTTGTGCAGGATCTGTATTCAGATAAAGTAGTTGTTTTAAATAGTTGCATATATAATAGTTGCACACATACATTTATGCATATATTAAACATATTAATATAAGATGATTAAATATTCACACAATTCTTTGCACAGTTTGTGGGCTCAGGTGTAAGGATTCAGTTTTGGGAATTGCCTAGATCTAAGCCATATTCATAATAGTGTTGTTTATAATTTAGAAGAGTCTACATTGTGTTAGAAAAGGATTAAAAATTGGAAGGAAACACAGAGCTATCACAATTGAGACGTCATGGTTAACCTCTGTTGATATCTGTTTTCATGCTGTTGGTTACCGATGGAAAAGGCTGACCCTTGTTTCGAGACGACTGCTACACTGCAATTAAGCCCAAAGACAGTTTTAGTAGGCTTTGTTCCACCAAAATATCCCCAGAACTTTTTCTGTCAAGGATAAGCATTTCAGCCACAGCAAACGCAAAAGGATGGCATTCTGGCATGAGAGCCACACCATTCCCATCAAGCAGAAGGAGATGCCATAGAAGTATAGCTAAGTAAATATAGCTCGGTTGATCCTTCACAACATCATATACAATGGAGAAGCAGCCAAAATGTGCAGCATACTACCTAAGTGCTACTCACAATGCCTCTTTCACAGTTCTATTTATAGCAATGGAACATAGAATGAAAATAGAGTTTGCCATTCGTTTGCATAGAAGGGAGGTTTCCAATCCATGAGCCAACCTAACATGCTACCATTTGACAGGAAGCATTAAAAAAAATATTACAAACATTGGTTTGGATAAAACTTACATTGAACTTAAAATTTATGGACAATCTTTCATATATTTCAGCAAACAGCCATTGAACTTTGTTTCTGTGTGCAGTATTTTGAAGAATAAAACAAACAGCATTGGTGCCTGTTTGTCTGGTTCTCCTGACAAACCTTTTAGGACAGAGTCAGGGAGCACAAATGACATGATTTAGGTGATGAAGTCCCCTAATTAAGATTGAACTGACTCATTCCACCAGCTGCAACAGAGACCTATTGATCATTTCAAAGCATGAAATAAGTTCTTAGAGGATCCACTTAATAATTTCTAGTATGAATGAATGTTACATAATACCACCAAAACTGGAGAAGAATAACAATACTTTGAAACTTGGTGTTTTCAGATTCCTACACTTGAGAAAAAGAAAAGCTGCTTATGCTCCAGAAGTTACCTTCTTGAAGTCAGTCATTCTTTCTCCCATCACTGCACTTTTGGAGAGTGTAATGCATTTCACCATGGCAGACTACTCCTTTGCAAGTCATTTCATCATGCTTCTAATAGTGTTGTATTTGATTTATAATATTTGTCTAGCATAAGTAAATCTGGCAGAAGGCAATTAAAATAAAGTTCTCTGAGTTTACAAGGGTTTCAAGCCTAGAGAAAGCTTAATTAAAGTCAATCATGGAAAAAAGCACTTAGCCCTGCAGCCCTACACATTTGTCAGACATCTGAATCATGGGAAAGGTTAATTAGAGTCAAATGAGGAAAAAGTAAACACTAAAAGTGCTTTCTGGGGTTCATTAAATTTAAATAAGTCAAAATATGCAATATTCAACTTTGTAACAATGATCCACACACATCTGCTCTCTGTGCTTTTCTACAATCACACGTTTTTCAAACTTACTGAATTAGCATACTTAGAAAACCTGACTCTTAGTTACACCAGGCCTCCATGGCTGCATTTTGACAGTGAAAAGGAAGCAGATGAAACCTTTATGCCCCATTACATTGAGATTAAAGCAATTTGGGTATACATATTCATTTCAAAAGCAGAGTATTGTTGACAAGTTTTTTATTAATTCTTAGTCCCTCTTCTCTGTATCTCTTTTCTATGTAGGATGAAGCAGAGGAAGTGAACTTTAGGAATCCTACTATAATTCTCTAAAGTAAACCTTCTAAATGAGGGCAAGTTGAGGCCTTGGATCAACAAAAATCCCAACAATTACTGCCTATTGATTCAGCCAAACAACTGAGAAATAAGTGGAGCTTCCTGAATGAAGAACATGAGTGCTTGTATTCTCCTGCTTGCACAAGTCTTTGGGAGCAGAAGATCCTGAAAATAAAACCCATGTGAGACGGGGAATCTCATTTACTCTGTTCTTGAAGAAGGAAGGAGTATGTAAAATTGAGAGCACAAGTCAAAAAAAACCAATTTGTTTTGGAAGACAGGTGTTAGAGAAATATACCCACTGTATTTTTGGGTTTCTGAAGCATGTATCTTCTCAAGCATTTAAAGTCCCTGTTGTCCACTGGAAATTAATATCTCATCACAGCACTTCTTAACATGTCAGCTCTTTGTCTCCCTTGCACAAACTAGATTCTTATTGAAGTAAAATATTTCAAAATTATCCTACCTGCCAATTATCTTGGCTGACAGCTCCAGCTGCAGTGACAGGCAAAAAGTACATAGGTTGCACTTGGAGCACGATGTGCTGTAAAGTGAATAGTTTTCATTTGTATTCATCACGTCAACAACCATTCTGTGAAACATGAGGTAGCTGGTCTTCTTTCCCCTTCATTTCTTGATAACACCTTATTTTTTCACTTGCAGTGCTCATGGTGACTACAAATCAGTCAGGACACCTTCATAAAAAAAAAAACAACAAAAATAAGCTTCTGTCCCACTTACACAGGTCCAAGTATGACCCATTTTTAGAGAATCTGGCAGACCCACAGATAAAAATGCTAAAAATGTGTCTATAAGAACAAAGAAGAGGAGGGGGGCTGCCCTTCTTCTGATAGAGGACCCCAGCCTCCATTGCCTATCATGGAGAGAGATATTCGTTGTGCTTCTATGCCATCAGCGCAGGGCTGCCACCTGCACAGAGCAGTACAAGGTCTTAAAGGTTTTGTCTAACAAATTAAAAATCCAGAAAGCTCCACTGCATTCTCCTCCTCCACAGTGCAATGGGAACTAGAGTGGTCTATGGACATACTCACTGAACCCTGACAACATTTTTGCTGATGAAGAATTTATCACAGCTTCAACTAAGCTGTTGAAATGCTCAAATACCATCACTCTTAGCAAACAACTAGTTCAACTTTTTTGACATTAATTAATGTATGATCGATGTTTCACCTTTATGTGGTAGACTGACAGCAGCTGATCAAATATTCCACATGCCAGCATGAACAAATACAGCCTTCCATTAATTCATAGCTGGTTGCTACATCCAGCTATGGTAATCACAACAGGACAGGTGAAGAGAGGATTAAAACGAAGAGCCAAAAATATGATCAGAGAACTTGAAAATCAGCCTTATTGGGATAGTGATGTTGTTGAAGTAGTTGGTTATATTCTGTGCCTTAAACAAGCTGAGATACTTCATGAATCTGGTTGTGATACAGAACGCAAATGTTGGACAAAAGACATTTAGCTATATTGTCATTATTGGTATTGCAAGGATCAGTGTCCAGCAGTAGAAATCAAAAAAAATTCAACTCTATGATAAAGCAGAAAGGCTTATCAAAAAACAGGTTTGGGCTTTACCAGTTATATTTTTAAAACATGCACTTCTTATGCAACCTTACAGAGACATTTTTGGCTTCAGGGGAGCCTGTCTGCATAGTTATTCTTTCTAACTGTCAATAAATCCAAATTTCATCCTCTTCTTTACAAACTATGAAATCTCATCCCATTTCTGTCTCTTCATTACATTTCTTTTTTATGATCTGACTTCAGAATCCTTTCTATTATCTCAATACTCTTCTCATAATGCTTAAGTTTGAACATAATTATGTTAATCAGAGCTTACAGGTTTCAATTAACTACTTACAGAGGGTCAGAAAAAAAATCTTGCTGCTGGTTTTGTTTATTTGTTTTCTCAACTTTCTCTGAAGCATCAGTGGCTGGCAACATTAAAATAAAGATTTTAGTCCACTACTCTGAAGAAAATTTGTGTCATTGGTGTGTCTGCCCACATGCTCAAGTCTGACAAGTTGGACAGCACTTTCTCTCCTTGTCATGGTGATGAAGCATAAGGTTAATTTATTACATTTCTTGTCTTTCTGGTGCGCTAGAAGATACATCTCATCCATTGAGATTATCTTGGTTTAATTTATCTGTTCATTTCATATAATCATGTAATCAGAAAATCATAGGAAGGGACTTGAGGACCATATATTTCCAACTCCCCTGCCAGGGATACAGATGCCAGTCATTAGATCAGACTTCTAAGAGCCCCATCCAACCTGGCCTTGAAGACTTACAACTTGTTCCAGTGCCTCATCACGCTTGAGTAAAGAATTTCTTCCTAACATCTAATCTAAACCTGTCCTCTTTCAGATTAAAACCATTTCCCCTTGCCCTGTCACTATCTGTCCATATAAAAAATCCTTCTCCCTCCTTTTTATAAGTCCCCTTTAAGTAGTGAAATGAGATCTCCCCCAGAACCTTCTCTTTTCCAGGCTGAACAACTCCAGCTCTCTCAGCCTGTCCTGTAGGAGAGGTGCTCCAGCCCTCTGATCATTTTTGTGGCCCTTATCTGGACTCACTCCAACAGGTCCATGTCATTCTAAAGGAGGACCCCAGAGCTGGATACAGCACTCCAGGTGGGGCTTCACCAGAGGAGAACAGAGGGGCAGAGACCTCCCTCGACCTGCTGGCTACACTGCTTTCAATACAGCCCAGGATATGATTGGTTTTCTGAGCTCCAAATATTCACTGTTCAATATATTCATGTCCAGGTTTTCATCCTCAAGAACCCCTCAAGTCCTCCTCCACAGGGCTGCTCTCAACGAGTTCTTCTCCCAGTCCAGACTCATGCCTGGGACTGTCCCAACCCAGGTATGACACCTTGCACTTGGACATGTTGAACTTCATGAGGTTCTCCTGGCCCCCCTTCCCAAGTCTCTCCAGGGCCCTCTGGATGGCATCCCCTCCTTCAGATGTGTCAGCTGCACCATTCACCTTCCTTCCCATTGCAGAAGCATTGCTCAGAAATTGGACTCATCTATTCACTGTCGGTAACACACCTTTTGAAGACTGAATCATCTGGCTTAGCTAGAAAAAGGCTTTGGGCATCATTTAAGGTAATTGGGCAAGATGAATACCTCCTGATTCATAGATCAAATAATCTCAGCTGCTTGCAACTGGTGGGCCTAAATTCAGTGTATACCTCCAACTTTCTTCCTTGTGTATGCAAATAGAACACCTCACACCACTCTCTATAAAGCCTAGCTTTCAGCCCTTTGTTTATTCTTACAGCTTTTATCTACATCTTCTGCAACTTTTTAACAACCCTGTTGAATTGCTGACACCAAATTTGGCACAGTATCTTTATAATGTTTTCGCTTCTTTCTGTATCTGCAAGTTCATGTCTTTGCTGGTAGTTTACAGTCTAAGTGCTATTGAGGAAAAAAAATCCAATTAAGCATTTTCTAACTGGCAGATGCCATGGAAGGGAAGGTTTATACGATCTTCATCAGTGAGAAAATCACAGTGCATTATCCCCTAGAAGTCAGTACACGAAAATACCCAGCATAGAGAGATAATACACTTGAAGGGAAAAAAAGAGGAAGAAATTGAGAGTAAAGACCTACCTGACAGGAGCACTCTTACCAACAAGAAACCAAGGAACATGAATGTGTTTAATACAGAGGGGAAATCTTGATGTTTACACTTTAATAAAAGCACTAGGTAAAATCTGGTAAATAACATGTATATAATGAAAGATCTCATAGCAAGGGACCAGAACTGAGAGATTTTTGGGAAGTGCCAATCCATGGAATCAAAATGGAATGCCAAATCTGAAATGCAGCAAGTGGAGAGTTATGGATATGTGATAAGTGACAGATGATAATGTGCTGGTAAGACTTGCCGTGGTTATACAGTGGTTCAAGTCCAAAGGAAGGATATTTTTGTGTATAATGACAGGTCTGCAATCATACTTAACAGAAAATTAATACTGTTGCAATTCTGAGTCCTGAAGGTAAACTGAATGAAGGAAAGAGGATGGTATAACATGGTAATCAATCGGTTGGTAGCTGATTTCCTCTTTTCCCAAAGGTCTACAAAATGTGATAAGCCAATTCCTTCTGGGCAGCCTGATTCCTGCAGCATCTCTGAAATTCTGCAACCAAATTACTTCCAGTCCTTCTGAATAAATGTACTTCTGTGTTTTGGGACATTTTCATTCCTGTGAGCAACACTTCCAGAAAATGCTGGTATCAGAAATAATACAACACAACTTTATGGTGCTTTGGTTCTCCAGCAGTGGGTGTTTTCAGACACCTAACTGCAGTGGTTAATTTACCTTTCTGTAAAAACCTGCTGAGCTGAAATCACATTCCAGACATCTTGATAGTTTGCAATATTGCACAACAATATAATAGTATCTTTGCAGAATAATAAAAAGCTAGCTGTACCTGCCAGCATACCGAAGAGCATGACACTGTCCAGAAGACACAGGAACTCCAGGATCTCTCAAGCTGAAGCCATACCTGTAATATTCACTTTTGTATAGCTTTGAGGAGACAAACTACTCTGTCTTTCAACGGCATTCACCTGAAGCAATTCACACCAGGGGAAAATTACACAATCCAGCACTAGTCCTGTGCATTATGGTAAGTAAGAAAGGTCAAGATAATTGTTTTTATTTGTTCCTCCTCTGTCCTTGCTTGGTCCTCACTGGAGTCACACCACAGGACTGTAACATGTTGGGAGAAGGGAATACTTGTGCTGCTATTACAGACAGTAATGAGGAGGGACAGATGGAACAAATTATATTGAGTTTGTGTATCTGTGTAATGTCAGGTATTGAAATCAACAGGGAGCTTGTTCCATGGTTGTAAACATGGCTCTTTGAACCTTCTTTGGCAGTACTTGTTCCTGAGAGTGAAGCATGACCATGCCCTGCTGCACTTCAGATCTTGATCTCATTCCACTGCTAAATAAACTCATCAGAACTACCTTTGTGTGCCCGTTCTTCAGCCCAGCACCGTGTTTGTGCAGTGTCCATGCATCCGTTCGCATATGGAATCAAAGTGCTGGCCCGGAACTAGAGAGAAACAGAATTTAAACAGGAAAGTGTTGCTGACCTAATGATTCAACTCATTCTAGGGCAACCCCTACAACAGTGAACATGGATAAAAACTCTTTTCAGACTAACTACATTTAGGAGGTGCAGTCTTTCTTCATGAAGTGTGACATCTGAATAGTCCCCCATAGCGGTGGCAAAAGACCATCAGAAAGGACTTATTTTATTCTAAAAACTTATTTGCAATTAAAACTTTGGGCCAAAGACAACACACCATCTTCTTTTTTTTCTTCCTTCCACCACAAAAGTAGTATTCTGTCAGACAAAAAAGTATCTTTTCCCTTCTGATTTTTTCTTTCCAGTGATTATTAAAGCCAAAGAAATAGGCTTTCCATTTGAACTCAGAACTTAAATAAATGTGATGAAATAATTAAAAAGATTTGGCTATCAAATAACAATTCACTGATCTTCATGTCTGAATTCTTTCTAACCACTGCAAAATGTACTACCCTAGCAGCTTTCAAGGATTAAATATGAGACGGCTACAGTTTGTATATATACAGATATAAATGCATCATTAATCACATAAACTTTTAGCTGAAAAATTAATAATATCTACTCTCTAAAGTCAATTATATATAAACAAAGGTAACAAGTAGCTGTTTTTCATAGCAGACAAGGGATTCTTATGTAATATAAATCATAAAAGCAAAGACTTAATACTTTGTTTCCAGCCAGATATTAAAATATTCACTCAGAGGACAATTAGAAGAATATATCAGGAGCAGAAAATTCAACAACTAACATCAGAAAATTCAGTAATCTGCTTTCTTGGATGTGTCACTTTGTTTTAGATACCTGCATAGGCATATATTTCCTCAAGGAGAGAAAATGCATGCTCCTAACAGATAAATAATGAAAGAGATTGTAGTGTTGCACCAGTTCTTGAAAGGAAAATTACTAAGAATTTTGTGGAGGTCTGTGACAAATCAGCTGGTTGTGTCACTCTTCTTTCCTCTTGTTTTCATCCATTAATTATGTTAAGTTTTAACAGTATCTAGCAAGACAGCTGAACTGGGCTGGTACGCACCACCTTAAATTCAAATTGTTTTGTAGTCTTACATTCTTTCATGAACAATTGCTTCATTTGCTACAGGAACACCTTAATGCCCAAGACACTTTTAAGAGTTTTTCTTTTAAAAAGTGCTACAACCAGTGAGGAATTTCCATGATGCAAAAGATTCTGTCACCCATTATCACTGGAATCAAAAATCCTGGCCAGATTTTGAAAGGGTTCCCAGAACAAAAAGATTGAGCTACTATCTACACAGGATTTCATGAAAATTCACCATGTATTTCAGCAGCCTCATGGATGTCATTGGCACTGGAAAATGACACCTGAAATGTACCTTCCTTTCAACAGGTCAATGCAGTGTTCTAAATGCTAATTTATTGAAGGTAACATATTTCAAATTAAACAAAACCAACTTCAAATTGACTTGCCTATCTATAGACAGATACTATCTTAACAAGTGCCTCTGGTTCATGAAAATTCCAATCTGCTTTCACATGTCAGCCCCAGGATCTGCCTTTGCTGGTGGCTGGATTCCTTAGGGTGGTGCCACCCCCAGACACCCTGTCCTCCTCTTTCACGCAGAATGATTCTGCTGAGGCTGATGCCAGAAATAGTAGCCACATATAGGAAACAAAACCTGCTATAAAAATAATTTGTGCCCAAACTTTACATTAAGCAATCATAGGTATTTAAGAGGCCACACTCCAGACTGAAGGAGAACCAAGCTCTCCATTATCTCCTAGCTGGACTCTCTCTTCATTTGCCACAACATCTAGGCTGTGAACCACACAGTAGGAAGGATTTGCATGTCACCTCTCCAGGTGTTTCACTCTGCAAGTTCTCTAAACATTGAAAAGAAAACAGAGTTGCATTACAAGGGAAAAGTGGAAAATAAAATTGTGCTTGTGCAGACTGTTGGATTCCTGCTGAAACCCTGCAGTCCTGGGCCCAGTCCCAGATACAAGTCTCAGGAAAATCTTTGTTGGAAGGAATCCTCTAGAACAGCTGCTGTCCCTGACAGATGTGCCAAGACAGCAACCAGAGAGTCAGTTTCCATAGTGATGGCAAACCTTGCTCATGTTCTTCCATCGTCCGTGCCAATAAGCAGGCACTGACACGCTCTGTATCAACACTACATGCATATAAGCCTTTCACAAGCAGCAGCAGTCTATGGATATAAGCACAGGAGCTAAACTGACAGCTGTGGCACACCTCATCTGTGTCTAGTCTCCTCAGGGAAGGAAAAAAGTTATTTTCTCTTATCTCTTTCTCAATATACTGTTATTTTAAGAGCCATGCTATTACTGGCTTTTTTATTGTTTCAGACATCTAAGGATACCCAACACTTCCAAAAGTTGTGAAATAAGGTGGAATTAGTGTTAAGTGGCACAAACAGCAGCAATAGAAAAATATGTTGAAAATTGAAATACCACTGTGCATTTAGATAATAATATTGCAGTTGATCCAAAGCTGTTACTACAATATCTTGCAAGTTACTGCAAGACCTTACAGTGTTCATTACCCATGTGTGGCTAGCCCAGTGCACATCTATTTTTCTGTAATGCTCACTAAATATTATCAGATGTGTCTTGATCTTTAGACCTGCTCTCCCTCTCTCCTCTTTATTCTTAATCTCCCTTCCCCTTTTTTTCTCTTCCTCTTTAATTTATACATACATGCTTATATGTGTGCTGTTTCAAAGAACTGTACAAAATGATTAAAGTCAGGGTCATGCATATCAACAGGATTATTCAGAGTTGAAAGAACGATCCACAGTGAATACTCTTCTCACCCTAATTTGTAGCATAGGTGTTAGAGTGCAGAAATATAAAACGCGACAAGTGATGTTAGGAGATAGCAAAAAGTATACGTGTTATAAATAAAAATGGAGATTTCAAAATGTTCATTATCTGAAACTGAAAATACCTGTGGTGTTGCCTAATTCTATTTGAATTGATAAGAAACATGAATGGTTTCCTAGTGCTTGAATATCTGAGGACAATTTGTAGATTTAATAATTAGCTTTGTTTTGAAGAAAATCACAGTATCTTTTATTTTGCTCCTGTTGATCTGTATTTGATAAACAACTGTATCATGACTCATTAGATTTCTGTTCAGTTTCAGTTTCAGAGAAAGGTTTTTGAATTACAGGAAGAATTAAGCAGGAGATAGGTTTTCTGATTCTGGTGTTTGAGGTGTGAAGAATGAAAAATCGAGAACTTAGATGTTCCCAGGGAACAAGGTGAGTAAGATGACGTGCAGGCAATTACTGCACATCAGCAATGTACCAAGAGCTTCTCCGTTGGTGTTTGAAAGGAAAGTTGCTGCTCACAGTGCCAACGTCTCCTCCAAACCCTGCCCTCCATGGCAAACACAAAAATGCCTCTCCCAGTTATGTCTTGATCACTTCTGAAGGATGGTGGCAGGAACAGTGTGCCCTCGAATGTGCCCGCTTCCTGGAGTTACCAGGAATGTACAATCTATGGACCAAAATATTCTCAGGGGACCCCACAGAAAGCCATCTGGGAACTCCAGTGGGGTAATTGGATGACCCTGGAGAGTTTCTGCATGTTGTCCTTGAGAGCTCACTTTCCAGTTCCCTTCCTGGGCAGGTGGTGAATCTGATTTTGACAGCTACTCAACTGCATTGAGGAAGAAGATACCAAAAGGGAATGGATGTCAACAAAGTTAGAAAGAAGCTGAGAAAAGCGTTCACAGCCACGAGCCACAGAAATCTCAATTTCTTTTATTCCTTCTTCCAATGTCTAGTTGAGATACAGGTATTTGCACTTGCAAACTGGAAAGTTTTGCTGGAAGCCAGGAAGTCACCCACTGGAAGTAAAAGGGGAAGAAAAAAAAGACCTGAATGGATTTGTAGATTACAGAATAACTCTGAGCCCTGCTCTGGGGCTCTGAATAAAAAAACCCAAAAATTGCCGTCTTAGAGTGTGAAGTAAAGTATTTTCCAGAGTAAAAAAAGAAAAAGAATGTTTTAGTGTAAACTTTTTGTAAATCCTCATTTATGAAAGACCATATTCACTTCCTAGAAAAATTTTCTCCATCTGCAACAGGTGCGTGGAGAGGGTGTTAAGATAGAAAGGGGCATAAAAAGTCTATCTTACGCAAGAGAATGGAAGTGCTTAACTTTTTTCACCTAAAAAAATGAAGGCTGAGAGGAGATACTATTGCAGTCAATAAATATTTCAGGAGGTAAATATTAAGGAGAGAGGGGACATCAGTGCTAACAAAAAATTATATGAATGTGAATTGGCTATGAATTTTAGGCTAAAAGCAAGAGAGTACAAAGCAAAATATAAACCAGAGAATATGTCTTTGTTGATCTGGGCAATAATTCTTCTTTCATTAAATGAAAAGATCATAATAAGCTCTTTGGCAACTTTGTCTTGTGAGTCTTATCTTGTGAGAGAGCCCTGCTGCTATATGAGACTTTCTTTTGCAATACTTCAAAAAGTAGTTTTTGACCCTTTATCTCTGCCTCTAGTGTCAATCTGCTGAATGAAATATGTTCAATTGAAATTAAATTCTGGTTAGAAATCAGTAACTTTATTCAGGATTCAATTTCATTAAGGATTTGTACATAGGAATTACCATCCTATGTAATTATCATTACCAATGGTCTAGACTTGAAATCCTTTCTATAACAAAGTGTCTTCTAACCTCCTAATCAAGTAGAGTAGGAGACGTCTTGATTTAATTCTTTAATTGAGTAATCATGTTTTGATTCACAGACTAGTGCTATTTTGTTCAAATATCATCCCTTCCAGCACACAATTTCTTCAGAATATTTCTTTCTTATCGTAATAAAAAAACCCCAATGTATTATGCCAATCTATCACCAGTGTCATAATGAAGACATGTACTTATTCATAGGATCCAATTCTACCTTATATAAAAATATTTTATATACATGTTGGCTACTTCTTTTTGCACTATAGACTAGTATTATTCTAATCTTTAGCTCAGCTGGTATTTACTGTGTTGGCTGATATTAATGACAAAGCCAAGAATAAATTAGTCAGTGGAGCTATTTTACCAATTCATCACACAACAACTTATTCAATTTCATTAACGATTTACTTACTCACTTGGAAACTTACCTTTTACAGTAGTAATATAAAAGGCCAAACCTAAAACATTAATTTATAAAGGCATTTACAATTTTTTCATCCAGTACCCATTAAAAAAAAAAAAAGCCCAAAAGAAAAAGAGTAAGACGCCCCACCCAAAACAATTTAAAAACCCCACTTAAATCCACAAACTGTCCCCTACTTACTCCTTCCAAATCTTGCAATTCAGCTGGGAAAGGATCATTTTGTCTTCTCCATGCCTATGACTTGGGATGCACCTATGAGCAGAGTGATGGAAAGCACCCTTAGGATAGTAATTTCATTTCAGTAACTGGAAAGTCCTTCCTCATCCTCAGACTGTCCACTAGCTTGCACACAGAACAGGTTCTAACAACATAAGCCAGCTGTATTATTTACTTTAAAACTGAGTTGAGATTCTGGCATTGCAGGACTTCAGGAGTGAGCCATAGCATATATACAGCTGAAATGTTCCTCTGTCCAAAGCACATGCAGATATCGCCAGATGTTGCTGTGAGGTGGAGGTATTAATGAAAACGTTGTGATGTTATTTTACAGCAACCTTGCACTTGACAGTCTGGAAATTCTTCCTAATTCCAGGCATAGGCTAAATGGCATACTAACACTAAAGAATTCCTTTTACCTATAAAGCTGCCTGTCTAGTTCAGCTGCCTCAGGCTTGCAAAAGCTGGTACAAAAACCAGTGCACACAACTACCATAGCCTTCATTTAGTCCAGCATACTGACAATTCCTCAGTCTCACCGAAAGAAGATTTTGCAAAAACTTTTGCAAATAAGGAAATAGGAGCATTGAAAAGTAGATGCAGTTTTCCTTGCAGTGTTGGACTTGCATGCTGTTCTGGAGAATTTTTGAATTGTAAATCAAACATTAATGGATTAAGGTTCCTCAAATTTGCTGTATTTTACCCAGAAAGATTTCAGTGTGCAAATTTTTTCAGTTCAAATGAGGAAGAGGGATATCACAGTTACTACTGTTATAACACATGTACAAAATGAAATGGTGTACATCAATATTTAGTCATTAAAAACCACTCAGCATACAAAAATAGTAAGACACTGAAAAATAAGAAGCTTGAAAGGCAAATGAATTAAAGGAAATTAATAATAAACTCAGGATTAAATTACATTATCATTATTTGGTAGGAATTGGTTCAGAAGCCAGGAAGACTGGTAACAACTTCTAGGTTTGAGAAAAAAAAGCTTTTATTTTCAGCATTTTCAAATACATAATAAGACCTTCTAAGCATAAATTTGCTTCTAAAAGCACTACTAAAGAAATAGTTCATTATTGGTTTTAAAGGCAATAATAATTTACATCTGAGTGTCATTCAGAAATAATGACAGAAAGAAAACCAACATTGAAATGGTCCTAGGAAAATATCCTTGGTCAGCATAGAGGAATATGGAATAATATCAACTATCCAGAGCTCTATTGTTTATTAGACATGACTTTTCAAACAGAACAGTCAACTGCTCTGACCATGCCTGCTCTTTTTCTCCCCTTTTTTGCCATGATAAAAAGCCCCACCCAAAACCAAGAGACAATTTTCAGCCTTATTTTTACCTTTACGACAACCGCTGTCTGCCTCCTTAGGATCACACAAAAGAGCTCTTATTTCATGCCCTAATGCAGACTTAACAAGCTCTTTGTCAGGGTTGCCAAACTCTCAATAATGATGCCCTTAGCTCCTTCCAGCCTGATGATGTTGGAAGAGATCTCTGTACAGCACAAGCTAGGAAAACAAACCTGGCAGTACAGTACTAGCATGCTAAGGCTCCATGTGCAGTTGGTCATTGTTCACTTTTGCACAAGAGTAATAATGGTAGGAAGCTTCTGCATCCTACTTCAGTTTTGGAGACAGGAAGGAGCTATAGACGTGGGATGCGTGATGTTGTGGGCAGAGGGAAAATGTCCTGCTTTTTGCCACCCGAGGCAGCTCAGATACACGCCTTGATCAGTCCCATCCTGCAACCAATGAACATTGTAACAACAGCCTGCTGCCCTCCCAAAAAGTAGCTCCAAACAGGCAACTTTGCCTACTCACTGTCTAAGATGTAGTAGGTGAATGGAGCTCTGAGGTGGCATAAAAGTAAACAGCTTGCTGGAGAAAAAACAGAAGATGGATACTCTCCAAAAGAAACAGATCATACCAATGAGTTCCAACATTTTCTGGATCAAAATCCAAAATTTGGCAGATTTCCCTACTATAAATGCCTCTAAAAGCATTGCAAAAAGTCCAATGTGGAAGTTCTAGTAAAACAAAATTGACATTCTCTATTGGTGTCAGCTTTTCCTTTATATTTTCATATTTCCTCCCATATGCAGCCTCACACTTTGAAAAGTTACTTTAAATATGTATTACCATGATTATTATTGTTTATTTAAACTTTCAAAAAGATAAACAGTCATTGTGAATTTTTGTCATGTATATGGCAAAACTGCAAATTTCCCCAGTGCTGAATATCATACCAGTAACATCTGCCATGACTATCATGCTGTTTTTTTCTGGAAAGATAAGTTATCATGCAGAAAGACAGAACATCTTGTAGACTGAATAAAGACAGGACATGCTTATGCTAATGTAATACTCAATCCTTTTTCTTTGAAAATCCTTAGGGAAGTGAAGATGTAAAAAGTAGCAAGAAGCTCTATTATCTGTTCTTGGAATGAGACCGTGTAACTAGTAGATTTGCCACCAACCTAAAGAACAATTGTTAAGCAAAAGTGTTTGTAAAGTCAACAGATAAAAACTGTCAGGCTTTTACAAGACAGTTTTGAAAGGTTGTGAGATATTTGTGAAATGTTGTTTAAAATTTATACGTTGCACAGCAGACTTCAGAGTAAGAAGAGGACATAAATAGTTTAAAAGAAGACTTCTGGTCCTCTAAGAGGTGAGACAGAAGAATTTTATTTATTCCTCAGACAAAAAGCTTTGCAACTATGACCAATGTCAGATGATTCAAGGAGTAAAGTGTCTGATGGGACAGGAAAAAGTAATCTAGGCTTTTTACAGCATAGAGCCCTGTTTCTGCACTGACTGGAAAGATACTCAGGCTTGTAAACCAAATTGCAGTTTTTTGCATGTCATTCACGTTCACCAAAGCAGTAGAGAACTAGGTTGTTTCTAATAACCCTGGAGTTTACTGCAACATTTTCCAGGAATAAAAGCTTTTGCAGTAAGCTAGCAGGGGTGTTTTAGTTCCTTATGCTGTTGCTGGGTGGTCTTTCTCACCCCCTCCACAAAGTCTCTTTCAGCTTTTACCTGGCAGGCCACTGCCTTCCCAAGGAAGAGCACTGAAAAATTCACATATTTGTTTTGTCCCTAAGAATTGTACATCAGAATGGAAGGAGATCAGCATCAGTGATGAGCATAATGACCCCATTACTCCCCATCCTCCCTTCAAATACTGTCACATTTTAGGTTACCTATAACTGTGTTTCTGCCACTCAAAGTTTGCATTGTAAATAGACTGAAAGCACTGAGTTATTTCACATAAATCTCTACATCTTATCATCCTGTGTCATACTAAAATTCATGAGTGGAGGCAAGCAGAATGAAGAGACTCTTCATAGAAATATATTAATTTATGTGAGGGGAAGAAATGGCATCATATTATTAATATATTACATTTATGTATTGATAGTGTCTGAAACATGAACAAACTGAGTTCCAATATAAAAAACCTGTATAAATTCACGGTATCGGAAATTCACAATCAGTTCTCAGTAGCCAGATCTCTCACTGTTATAAATAAAATAAATCCACAAAAAACACCTGAAATTGGTGGTAAATGAATCCAAGGATAACATAAGAAACATAAGAAGCTTAGTATTATACTTATGCAATCTGATCTCAGTACAAGAGTGTTTTGAGATACTGAAAAACTATTCATATTGTACAATTACAGTGTTTAATTTCCCAGAGGAGTAAAGCTGTATGATGCTCTGTTGTGTGTACCTTACTCCATATAGAGACAGTTTCTACAGGAGATCATCAGTTCTGCATAAACTCTGTTATAGTTGCACCTGAAGCTCTTTAAAATCCTTCATGCTTGAAAGATTAATTAAGTTGTATGGTCCTGGAAATGTAATTCTTCTTAAATGCCTCCCTAAGGCCTCTAACTCCTCTTAAACTGAGACTTTCTTTCCATTATTTTCAAGCCACACAAACTTCATTTTCCCATTTATCACTTCAATCTAAAGAAATATCATATATTAGCCTTTTGTTCTCCATTCAGAGATAGGTAGAGAGCCCTTGGGACTTACAGGACCATTATGTTTCCTTTGGCATGGAGAGAGATTTCATGAAAACCTTTAATTTCTGCCTTGTAAGGTAGGAAACAATGTTCTTCACCAACAAGATTTAATTTGCAGTATTGTGGTCATCCTTAACAGCACAAACTTTTCACCACAAGAGAGGACTAGTGGTACTTCCAGACTGCTGCTTAAGGGTCTCCAGCTCTCTTTTTCTCACAGACACAGCTCCATCTCACAAAAGAGACCGGCTAAATCAGATATTGTTTCCCTGGTTTTGAGTTCCACTTGTCTTTATATTTTCTTCACCAAAGTGTGTGTAAGGCACTGATTGCTGCTAAATCCTTTTCACTGCACTTAGTTTGTGTCAGAAATTTTAAAGAAAAACCAGCAGCAAAAAAACCATCTGGAGCATACCCATAAATTAGGCAATTTCCATTTTCAAATGTCATAGGAAAGAGGTATTTAATGAGTGAGGTACCGCACTTAGGAGCTAATCCTCTGAACTCTGGTATAAATAGTGAAGGCTTCCCCTTTTCCACGCCACACCTATCTTTCAGAAATTCTTGTCTTCATGATTTTTCTTAAGAATTTTATATACACATGTATGTATGTGTATATATATATATATATATATATATATACACACACACACATATGTATGTATGAAACAAAAAAATCTTATCTACATTTTCAAATACACCATCTTGCTTTGCCTCAATTACTCCAAACTTTTACTGTATGCAAAATGAAACAAGATATCTGGCATTAGACCTCTGCCTCCAGAAAATAACAGGCTGCATAAGACAGTGTGGTAATGTTAATAGTTGGCGATATCAGAGCAATAAAGACTCTGGACCAGTTCACACCAAAATAAATTACTGGCTACACTTATTAAAATGTTCCTTTGTTGTTTAATGATAGCTTTAAGTGGTATTTTATCTAATTTAACATCTTATTAAAAATTAATAGATACGTGCATGGCCATTAATTTATGCATTACCAGAAATAAAATGTAATGAGATCAATTCAGGTAAAAGTATGTGGGTATATCTTAATCATACTAATGTCTCTCTATCCAGGGTTTGTCTCCCAAAAGCTGAGAGTCTGAAATAGGAACTAATCCAAAGATTGAAGGGTGCTATTACTTCTTAAATGTCTTCATCAAACTCCTTCTGATGCCTTTAAACTGCACAAAATCAAATCAGCCTTCTGGAGGATTTGAAATTGCTTATTCAAAGACAGAAGTTGAGGTGTAACACTGCTGCAAAGAGGAGGAATTCCCTCCGGAAAATATCTGGCAGATAGCCCTATCTGATGTGGTGAGTCCCCATCTGCTAGGCTGGTAGTGATGAAGAGGTAGTCAGGAAATTGTGGTGAATCCAACGGCAAGTTACACAAGAGAGTCCAAAGTCCTGTGATTAATGGTGCTGAATGCATTTTTGCAAAATTCAGGAGAAAGAAAGAAAGATACAAGGTGGCACAGTATGCCATTGACTTTACATTCATAAAGGAGGAATAGAACAAGAATAAAGACAGAAAAACTGGCAGCTTCATCCCAGGTGGGCAAGGAAATGCAGTTTGAATTCAACAATGGGAATTAATATTTGTGAGCATAACTAATGTCCCCTGTTCCAGCACCTGCTTGTGAACTCAAGAATATTGCTAAATGAAAGAGTTCAGAGTCAGTGGGAAGCAGGTGATGGCAAGCGATCACCAGCAAGGTGATGTTCTGGTAGTCCAGAACAACTAGGTTTGCATCACCAGAATAAATAATTCCAGAGCAGCAGTCATCTTGCCCCTGCTCCCTAAGACACCAAACTGTGAAAGACAACATTGCAGCAAGCATTTTGAGGGGAACTTTGCTACTGATTTTCCTAGGATATCCTTAATTTTCGCACGGATGCACCAAGGCTCCAGCTGCCCATCCCAGACCTGCAGAGTGGTAGCTGCCTGGTCCCTGCCGCTGTGCATCCTGCCAGAGGGCTGGGTGGCTGCTGGCTGAATCACTGTGGGCAACCCATCAGGCAGAAAAGGTAGTGGCAAGAGATGCATTCTCCTCCTCCGACACACAGGGAGCACACATTTTGCTCATCACAATGCCACAGACACTGCCCCCTCCAAAAGCTGATAAACTACGAGTGTAACTGATCCATCTTACGTCCATCCTGCTATACCTAATATACCCCTTTGTTGCTTGGGTCTGTTTCTTATACATGCACCTATATCTTGTTTACAGAAACACTTTTTGCAGAAAGCTCCTGATGTAAAAGGGAATTGATGCAGATGGCAACAACGTGGCCTTATTAAATTTTATAACCTGGAAAGGTATGAAGCAGCAGTAAATGTTTTTCCTGACTGTGATTTAGGGCAACTATATTTTATGTAGGTTTTCAGTTACTCTTGACCTGAAAAACACTAAAATATGGATCTCAAGGGATAAATCCTTAAAAAAAAAAAAAAAGAAAGAAATTTGGCTTTAAACTGTATTATGCAATTCATGAAACAGCATGAACTCTGTAATAAACTGTATCATGTAACTCAGGAAATTCATTATACCGTGAAACCCAGTTCAAAATCAACAATAGGAGAAATAGGAGAGAGTATCTGCCATGGCATAGTAATTTATTGCATTTTAATATATAACTAACTGTTGAGTAAAAAATGTTAAATGTAATTTGACAACGTAAAAAATTGTATGCACCAAACTCAATTTAATGTAATTCTTCTGTATTACCCTTTTGTCACCAGTATTTCAAGAAGCTGGGCTGTATGGTTCATATATTTATTGTGGCTGAACATCCATGAAATTGTTTCAATTCATTTGAGCACTTAATCTGCTGATTTGTTTACATCTATGATAGAACTGCTTTTGACAATGGCAAAGAAAATTAAGGAAACAAAGAAAATGGAGTTTAAGAGAAATCAAACACTAGACTATTTTTGAATTCTTGGTAATGAATTGAAAAAAAAGAACTCTATTCCTTTTTTGGAGGTCCTTTTTTTCTGGTAGAAGCAAATTCTCCCCTTGAAGCTTCATTGCTTATATTAAAAATGAAGGAATAAAGTAGATACTGTAGTAGATAAAGTAAGCCATAAACAGATGTGAGTTAGATTGTCTGAACTCTCTGAACTTCTGCCTATTTCCTGAAGGGAAAGGGTTTTATCTATCTTTGTATGTGTTTATCTTAGTATGTCTGTGGATTAGAAATGCTAGGTCTCTCCAAGATATAAAAAAAATACATGGAGGTTTTTTTCTTCTTGGTGTCATCTCTGGGATCAGCTGTGTCAGGAAAAGTAATCCAGTAACAGCAATAGCCCATGACATCTTGGTTAATACTCAGCTCTTGATATTTACACAATATTTCTGGTTCTTGGGATTTTACTCACCAGTCTGTGTTGTTTGGGGACCATCAGAAATCTTTCTGATGTTGTTTAGCATCTACTTTTGCATATATACTTCTGTCTTAATGCTATATGAGAGAATAAATAAACAAATAAATAAATAATGCTGTAATTTCTCTAGTCACCTGAACAATGTGCTCTAAGACGAATGGTTTGAGTGAAATGAAGCTGTCTCATCAAATGTGTTTTTATACATCTTTCAGGTAATTAAAAAAGCTAAATATGAGCCCCAGTGCTCAAGGACTCTGTGATTTGTGACTCTGAGTCTATAAGACAACAAATGATTTAATGTGAAATATAAATACTGAGAACCACAGGACTCACTTTAGCCATTAGAAAATGACCATTATTTGATACTATTCACAGTGCAAAAGGCTTAACTTCTCATCCTGCTACTGCCAATATCTCTGGTACCTTCTGAGGAACATCTTCATAAGCAGAGTGATACAACTGGAGAAATGTGAGGTGTTGTCTCAAATTGCAATGTTCTTTAATGCTTTTTCCTCTTCTGTTTCTATCTTATTTATATTTATCAAGATATTCCCAACTCAGCTGCCTCTGATCACTATTACTGTGATAGTGTTATATAAAATACAGAGGCTGCTAACCATTTAGATCTTTGCTATCAAAGCCAAAATATTAAACCTCCCCTTCTCCATCCCCCCCCACCCCAAAATCCTCCCCTAGCCCCTAAACACAAAAAAGCCCACAAAAAAAAAACAGGCAAAAGCAATTTTTAATATGCTTGAGTTAGGTATTTTAGTAAGATTGTTTGCTCTGTGAGGGAATTGTGCTTTCTTGAGGTAATTAGGTCCCAAGTTGATTTGCTCTGTTCTCTTTCACAGAATATATTGCATTATTACCACTTGGAAGATAGAAAAGCCCTGTGCAAAAGGCACATTTCTCTAGGAAATAAATAGGATGGAGACGATGAGAGCTTGCATTGACAGCATCAGAAATTGTATTATAGCTTAGGAATTGATAGGATATAACACCTCACCCTCGTTAGGAGGAACTCTGATTTTGCACCCTAATTTTTTCTTACAGAATAATGTCTTTCCATCAGAACAGGGAAGAATTAAGTAACACCGAAACAAAATGAGACACCTATTTAGGAAGGAGTCTCCACATCCTCTTTAAATGGGGAGAGTTCTCCACAACTGACTTCAGTACGTCAGTGGGATTGTTTAGGTCTCAGTGGGGGAGAGGGCCCCTGCGGCAGTAATGTCTCAGAGGAAGGAGAGAGGTCTGACACCCCACACTTGCTTCCTCACATCCATTGTCTAGCTGAAGGCAGCCCCTAATCAGGATGTACATTTCACTTCAGGAGCACTGAACTCTTGAGGAGAGGAGGAGGCAGAGGAGCTCCCACAGGTGGTCTGAGTCACTCTGCTTTCCAGCCCGGAGGTGCCCAAGTATGTGCTCTGGTGATGAACAGATAGGGAAAAAACTGAGTCAATGAAAATGAGGCTCCTTCTTTCTCTTTTGCTCAAAAAGGATTTTAGGACCAGAAAATAATTTACTGTTCAAATGTGGATTCTCATCATACCTCTTTGGACAGTTTACTGTAGTGATTAATATCTGTAGTGACAAAAATCTCATGAATCCCATTATGTGAAAGAAATGGAAGGGAAATCTTCCTGGGGAGAAACTAGATCCCCCAACCATCCTGATCACAACAGAGACATAGAAACATGGATCTCCTTAGAAAGGTGGACCTCCCAAGACACATGGAGACATAATAAGAACAGAATAGAATTAAAATAGAATTAGAATCATAGAATGATTTAGGTTGGAAAAGACCTCTAAGATCATTGAGTCCAATCACAAACCCAGCACTGCCAAATTCACCCCTAAACCATGTCCCTGAGTGCCACATCTACATGTCTTTTAAATACCTCCAAGGCTGGTTACTCAACCACTTCTCTGAGCAAGCCTTACTGCAAAGAAATTTTTCCTAATGCCAGTCTAAACCTCCCCTTGTGCAATTCGAGGCCATTTTCTGGTCTTACCACTTGCTACCTGGGAGAGGAGGCCAACCTCCGCTGTACCACAACCTTGTTTGAGGTGGTTGTAGAGAGCAACAAAGACCCTCTTCAGCCTCCTTTTCTCCAGGCTGAACATCTCTCAGCCCCCTCAGCTGCTCCTCATAAGACCTGTGCTTCAGACTTCACCAGCTCCGTTGCCTTCTCTGGACATGCTCCAGTGTCTCAATGCCTTTTTCCAAAACTGGACACAGCACTTGAGGTCCGGCCTCACCAGTGCCAAGTACAGGGGGACAACCACTGCCCAATCTTGTAGGCCAGGATGCCAGTGGCCTTTTCGGCCATCTGGGCACACACTGGCTCTCGTTCAGCTGCTGTGAGCCAGCATGCCCAGGTTCTCTTACCCCAGGCAGCTTTCCAGCCATTCTGCCCCAAGGCTGTAGCACTGCAGGGGGTGCAGGACCCAGCACTTTGCTCTGTTGAACCTCATCTAGTTGGCCTCAGTTCATCAATCCAGCCTGTCCAGATCCCTCTGCAGAGCCTTCCTATCCTCCAGCAGATCAACAGACCTGCACAACTTCGTGTCATCTGCAAAATTATTGAGGTTGCACTTAATCACCTTGTGCAGATCATTGATCAAGATATTAAACAGGACTGGCCCCAATACTGACAGTGCTGGGAACACCACTTGTGACCAGCCATCAGCAGGATATAACTCCTTTCACCACCACTCTCTGGGCCCAGCCATCCAGACAGAATTTTGCCCAGTGAAACGTGTACGTGTCCAAGCCATGCACAGTCAGTTTCTCCAGGAGCTTCTGTGGGAAACAGTGTCAAAGACTTCACTGAAGTCCAGGGAGACAATATCCACAGCCTGCCCCTCATCCACTAAGTGGGTCATTTTGTTGTAGAAGGACATTAACATGGCCATGTAGGACTTGCCTGTCACAAACTCACTCAAGCTGGGCCTGATCCCCTGGTTGTCCTGCATGTGCTGTGTGATGGTGCTCAAGATGATCTGCTCCATACCCTTTCCCAGCACTGACAGGCCTGGATCCTCCTTCCAGTCCTTCTTGTAGATGGGCATTGCAACTTCAAAGCTCTAGTCAAATGGGACCTCCCCAGTTAGTCAGGGCTGGATCCTAAAGAATAGTGATAGGCTAACATTCTTCTGCTAGCAGCTTTTCACACTATGTCTTTTTGCTCAGTAAAGCCCATCAGGTTATTTTTGACTAATGTGGGAGACTCAACATGCTGGAACTGAAACAGGACATGGCTTTGTAACCAGCTCAGAGAACAACGTATCTGCATCATCTTTGTGGAGAAGTTGAGTAACATTTCATCATTTTGGTCCACAAGTCAAGTCAGCTTCCAGATTCCATTCATACACATTTCTACCTCTTTCTTGTATCTTGCTGTCCCTTAAATGATTATTTATTGGCACAAAAGGGTGTAGACTTAAATGGGTTAGGGAACAATCGAATTTTTCTCCTAAGAAATTTGAAGTACAAATGAAGAACAGAAAATCATTAGAGAGCAAACTTCACTAAGGTGAATTAGACATGTTATGTCTGCAGATTCACCAAACAGAATGATATAAATTTAATCGAGTTTTCTGTTCCCTTCAGTATGAACAAACAAGACCAAGCAAAATCTTCAGGTAAAAAGCTCATTCAATTCCTCAGGTAAAAAGCTCATTCATTGCAAGAATTTTGCAAATTAAATAAAACCTTCCTTATACCTGTGTAGAAAGCTTTTTTATCTTCTTTCTGTACCTGTTTGGCCATTTGAGAAGTAGGAACTCTGCCTTACTTGGTGCTTGAAAGATTTCACATGTCATTTTTCCCTTTCTTCCAGTCTTTTGAGACTGTTTCACAGGACCTTTTGTGTGACAAGACATTGCAGATAAATATTCTCCAAGGGATCTGTACCTGGGCAAGTTCCTGGTGCTAATTAGACCCATGTGCCTTATTGGTCCTGTTGTGGAGCACACACCTACTGCAGCCCTTGTGAAGTCAAGCTGTGGTGCTCACAGGATTAATCACATCTAAATTCACCAGTCCAGGACAGAAATTATTGCAACAAATGCCTGTTAGTATGCAAATGAGGCCTCTCTTGCTTCAAGCATCATCCTGTAATTACTCAGCTGTTTCTCAAGTGTGATTTATTGAATCAGCAATTTATGAAGGTGGAATGGCATAACTTAATTTACTTGTGTAGCTTCATTAATGGTTAAGGGGTAGAAATATGTATTGTGTCACTACTTACAAATAGTATTTGTTAGCACTAGAAGTTGATGCAGGTGATTTAATTTGTCTATGCAAATTCAGTTACATTGTGTTCTGAAATCAGCAGTTCCTCAATAAGTTTGTCCCTCAAATGTTTCCTGCAGCATTCCTGCTCATGGCTTGAGCATCTAGCTTAAAGACAAGCTCTGAGAAAACAACAACAGCTGGTGCTAAACAAAAATTAAATAGTTAGATTAATTGAGTAATGCCAATATTTGGTAATTAGTGAGGAACTGACTGCATTCCTTGCTGTTGTGTCACTGCTGAAGCAAAGTTAAATGAAAACTGTATCTATTTTAGAGGTTGAAACAACATATGTAACCATCAAAATAACTGTGCACTGTAATTTCATTCATGACTAGTAATGTGTTAGGAATCTGAGTGCTGAAGACAATAATTGATAATGTTAATCACTAAAAGAGGCATAATACATACAGTTTTAATTCTGTTCTTTCAGTTGTTTTGCACTGCTGAATATCTCAGCTATAGGAATGGTGGGGAATGCAGATTAAATTGAAAAGTCGCGTTCTAGAAACAATTTTGTTTATACCACAAATACTCTATTTTCATGAGATTATTCTGTGTTCAAATAATTTTTCATCACTTCAGTGTTCTGATTTCTGCTCCTGATGTCAGATTTTTTTTTTTTCCCATAGTTTCTCTGTTTACCACTTTCTTCAATTTCTTTGTAAGATAATTTTGGCAACATTGTCTTGGTTTTTTGTAGTGAGGGTTTGGCAAGTAAGTCTGTAAATGAAACTCTTCAGGCAAAGTGAAGCACAGCCTCAGAGTATTCTGTTGTGGTATTGATAACCCCTTTGCACAGGGAAGTCAGATCTTCTAGAGGAAATATATGGGTGTGTCGTGTTTTTCTGCCCAAAATTTTTGGAACAAAAGCATTCACGTTTGCCTGAAAGTGACAGAACACAGCAAACAGAAGCAACTTCCTTGAACTTAATGGAATTTGTCATTGTAAAACCTACATATACAGGATGAAGTTCTGAAAAACAAATTTCTTCATGATTTCCCCCATGAATTACTTCTTCATTCGAAGAACTGGGCCTTTGATTTACATTATATCAGACATAGATTTGAAGGTTATTCAACAGAAAAAAAGAAAAGTTGGAATCTCACCTTAACTTAATTAGAAACATTTAAAACATATTTTAAGAAGGTATAAAGAAAAGTGAGCATGATAATTAATCTCTGTTCTTGCTAAAGACACCATGGAGTTTTAAAAAAATACTTGAAATTCAGACAACTAAGTAGCAACCAACATTTCAGACCTCAGATCAGGGGAATGATTATTCTTTCCTTTCTGGGGAAGCCTTTCAAACCTCTGACTTTGTACTGGCAGTAGAAACACTCATTATTACATATTACAAAGAACTCTTTCTTTGAAAACATCTTGTTAAGTCACCAGCTGAGTTTGGTACCAAGTTTTAGAGTGTGGGAATAATGACAGCCAACTGCTCAGCCATGTGCATGGGTGCTGTCCCCATGAGAAAGGTCAGGGGAAGATGACAGGATGCCAGTTAATAATACACATCTGAAGCAATGATCCTCACAGCACCATCAAAACCTCAATGGTCTGTGGACAATTTTGTTTTGTCTTTTAAACCAAGCACTGGAACTCAGGTTTGTATCATCACAAAAGAATAATATGAGATGGCATCAGAAAGAGAGGTCTTCTGTTTTCCTTCTTTTAATTACTGTCCAAGGAGAAAGTGGCCTTTACTGATGTCTTAAACAATAATTGTTCTGGATTTCATAAAGGGTATCAGTGAAAAATGAGGGACAAGGAATTTGCTCAGAATTTTTTCCCTTAGAAAGACTGTTTCCTTGATTGGACTGAATGTGGTCCTCTGACAACCACAACTATACACATCTCTTCATTACATGATGCTTTGTAGTAGCAATACAATATTTTTATTGTGAGTGCTGAAGAAGGTGGGACATAGAAGAGAAATAGAGATGCGCTGGGGAAGCTAGGAAATTGTCTAATGGGCCACAGAGTATGAGGGATATATGAAGAGTTGATTTGAGACTGAAACTGAGATACGAAATCCCCCAATATGTTTTAAAAGACCTACACTCCCCTCTTTTCTTTATTCCTCCTTCCCATCACTCCTCTGAGCATTTTCTTCTGTCCCTTCCTGATGACTAGGACAGTGTTAGATCAGGTCTTAGATATCAAAGAATGCAGATCCCTAGCAGGCTCCTTGGTCCCATATATCTCACCACCTTCTCTACTTGTTGCACGTGTGACACTTTACCAAATATAGTGCCAGCAAGAGTGGAAGGTCTAGCTTAACTGAGCTTGATTCAACTAAGAAAAAATGCTGCTTGAAAATTTACCAGACCAGATCCTAAGAGTAGAGAGGTGTCAGCTGACCCTTTGTTATTCCCTTCACAAGCGGTCAGTGAGCAGGAGAGGGTTGGCAATAAGTGAGGTTGCACTTTGTTCAATCTTTTCTCATTTTAGTTACCATGACAATTTGATCTTGTTGGGTTCCCATACTGACCCCTGAGGGACTTGTTTTTATGTGGAAACAGAGAGCAAAATGGTGCTGAAATTTCCTCCAGTTCCAATATCTTCTGCTTAGCTACCTCCTTTTCCCGTCCACCTGTAAAGGGAAATCCACCAGCAAGCACCTGGATGCTGCTTCAGCACCAGCAGGGAGAGGGAAACACCACCAATTGCAAGGACAGGGTTCAAGACACTGCTCCACCATCCTCCTGCATCACAGCTTGGACAGCCCTAGGAGCTGTAGGAGAACAGCCATAGAGCTAACTTTGCTATATGTTGCTACTCATAGTGTCACCATCTAATAATTTTGTCATCCTGTAGTACAGTGAGCAATTAAAATTGTGATATTCCTAGAATTCTTACAAGACCATTGTCTATTATTATGCTGTCTGTAGCTTTGGCACTGGCTTGCCTGGGGAAAATTACACAATCTTTATGCTTCATTTTCCTCCATCAAGAAGCTAATATAATTTTGGAATTACATTACATTACAGTGCTATGGGGACATAGTATGTCAAATCTTGAAGCAGAACACCTGCCTCTGAGCAGAATAGCGATGTGTATCATAATCACTTTCTCTTAATGTTTACTGTCTCAGCCATATTGCCCCTCCCACATAGCTTCTCTTCTAGAGGCTGTATAAAGCTAGCTTGGATGTCTTTATACCTACAGTTATCAGATCTCCAACCGTTTTTACAGAATCACAGAATATTCTGAGTTGGAAGGGACCCACAAGGATCATGGAGTACAACTCTTAAATGAACGGCCAATACAGGGATCTAGTATGTGACCACGGATGACAATGTTAGAGCCTCCTCCCGCTGAGCTAATTTTGATTTCCAAGTAGATCAAATTGAGTGTTTATTGCTGCAGAGGAGATGGTTGGGCGCTAAGAGCCACAAGACTGTCCTCCTGAATGACAGAAGGCGTCCAGATCTGTGATTCTCTCTTTCCAGGTCAGTGTACTCACATAAAATCACACAAAACCCACAGCAGTGTTATGTTACAATCAAAAGAGGACTTTATTAAAAATAAACAGATAACAGTCAACCTATGACCATAGGAAATTTATGTGCATTGCTGAGATTATAACATCCAGGTCAACACAGTTTCTGCTTGCTTTGTAGTCTCACCTCCCACTCCTTTAAACATCCATCTCAGCTTTTTCACAAACTGAATTACTGCTAGACCAAGTGTGCTACCTTTACCTACACAGAAAGATAGTAGGTTCTTCTTATCACTTTCACAATATGGGTGGGATGTTAAAATTCTTTAAGCTGCCTCATCAGAATGCCAACAGCACAACACTGGACAGTACCAATTTTACCATAATAGCTCTAAATGTCCTATATGTAAAACTGAGAAGTCCTTGCCTTCCACTGTTCTATAAAATATAGCAAATATACCACAGGTATGAGGGCAGCTATCTCTTTAGGAAACCAGTGGTAAAAAAATTTGTCTTCTACCATAGTACCTGTGGGCTGCTCACCCGTATGAAATCATGTGAATGGGTCTCCAGCTATCCTAAGGAATCTGGCTGTAGCTTGGGACTACTTCAAACACACAAAAATCTGTTTGTTGACAGCTGAAAACTTTACTTAGAAGACTCCTTTTGCATTGCATTGTGTTTGCATGGTCAGATTTTGGTAGCAGAGAGGCTATAGGGGTGGTTTCTGTGAGAAGCTGTTCAAGGTTTCTTCCATGTCCAGCAGAGCCAATGTCCAAAGAAGCTCCAATATGGACATGCCACTGGCCAGGGCTGAGCCAATCAGAAATGGTGGCAACACATCTGTGATAACATATTTAAGAAGGAAATAAAAGGTTATAGTGCAGATGAAATTCTGGCCAGAGCAGGGTGAGAATACGTGACAGGAACAACTCTGCTGACCAAGGTCAGTAGAAGTGGAGGGGGAGGAGGTGTTCCAGGCAGCAGAGCAGAGACTGCCCTGCAGCCCGTGGTGCAGCCCATGGTGAAGCAGCTGTGCCCCTGCAGCCCATGGAAGAGCACAGGAATGTAGATATCCACCCACAGCCTGTGGAGACCCACCCTGGAGGAGGTGGATGCTTGAGAGTAGGCTCTGAACCCATGGGAAATCCATACTGGAGAGCCTCCTATCACGGACCTGTCGACCTGTGGAGAGAGAAGCCCAGGCTGGGGCAGGTTTCCTGGTAGCACCTGTGACCCCATGGGGGACCCACTTTGGAGCAGGCTGTGCCTGAAGAACTGCACTGCAAGAGTGGCCCACGTTCCAGCAGTCTGCAGGCTGTTGCCTGTGGACTCACATTGGAGAAGTTCAATGGAGGACTGTCTCCTTTGGGAGGGACCTCACGTTGGAGCAGGGGAAGGGTTCCTCTTCCTGTACAGTGGGAGAAACAACAGGAGAAACAACATCAGGATGAACTGACATAACCCCCAACCACTCCTGCTGGCAAGGTACCCAGGTAGAGCTGGGAGGGAGGGAGAAGTAGAGGGAGGTGTTTTTAAGGTCTGTTTTTACTTCTCATTTTCCTGCTCTGATTTTGTCAGTAATAAATTCAACTAATGTCCCCAATTCAGGTCTGTTTTGCCTGTGATGGTATTTGGTGAGTGACATGTCCCAGCTCTTACCTCAAGCCATGAACCCTTCATTATGCTTTCTCCCGACTGTCGAGTTGTGGATAGAAGTGATAGAGAGGCTTTGGAGAGTGCCTGGTGTCCAGCCAGTGTATACCCACTATGTGCATGGACCCAACCCTGATTTTGGTCATAGACAGTAAAAATCTAAAGACACATCAGTGGTGTTACCCTAGGGATATTGCCTCATACTTCCTTACAACTAAGAAGTGTTTTGTTTCCGTGTTCTCTTCATTCAGATATCTCATATCCTATTATTCTACTATCAGTAGGCCGGAAGAATTAGTGAAGAAAAAGAATAGCTGTGAATTCATCATTCCTGAGAGAAACACTTCTAGTTTTATTTTAGATATTATTCAGATCTGTCATGGGATCAATGCCCTACACAGATGGACTGTGCTAGTATGATACTGTGCAGATCTGGAAAAATCCTTGGTAAAGAGAGCTCTTGAATCCTCCAAATTAGACTCAGATATGCAGCCTGCCACAAATGGCAAATTAAGAAAATAAAGTGTAATACAACATCCAACTAATGAGAACCCTGGAGTAGCGAATACAACCAATTTAAACCAAGGGGTCAATGGCAGTCGTAGCTTTAATAATTCTAGAGACATTTAATATTGCACAGGGATAGAAAACATCTTCAGGAACTTGTCTTTTATCATAAAAAAGGACCAAAACCCCAACATAACTCCCAGAAACAGTGAAAGGCAAAGAAAAAAACAACTTTTCTCAGTAACAAGGAGAAGTAATGAGAACGCATTCCATTTCTAAAACTAATATAATGGGTAAATTTGACAATTTCACTTCAGAAACAGGGAAGTACAGAAAATTGTGCTACATTACATCATCACACATGAAACAGGGCCAAAATGATAACGTAGAACACAAAATAGAGAAGAATGTTCTTCTTAAACACTCTCAGAAATGATTTCTTGCCTTTCCAAGGTCAGCTTTGAGGAATGAAAGCAGAACACAGAAAAGAAAAAGCAGAACCTGGAAATCTTCCACATTCCCCATGCCTTGTACATCCCTTGCAGATATGTGGAGTACCTGGAAAATGCTACCACTTTGAATGAACATCTTAAAACTCTACTAGCTGAATACTAAGCTGTGCTATAGAGAATCAAGTTCTCAACATATAAGATTCCACATTTCCAATATCTTGCCAGATCCAGAATTAATAGTATGTTATTAATTACTATGTAAGTAATAATCACAAGATATCAAATACATAAGTAAAGGAAACTAAAATTGAAACCATTGATGGATACTTTCTCATTTTATCCATTCTCTTTTGTCTCATTATCATATTTCAAACTGTATAAATTTTTGATTGCTGTGATATAAATAAAATATAGCTTTATGCTAGCGATAATTCTAGTGCTGACTTCAAGTTCCCACCTTCAGAGATCTAGTACTATCTCTGAAAGATAACAGAGAATTGTAGAAGCTGAAATCTTAAACTTTAGTTTCAGTTGAATATAAGATTCAACACAAACAGCAGGATTAAAGAAAAAAAAATGCCATGTGTCTCCTTAAACATCCAAGTACTCCCTTTTGCTAATTTCAAATCTTGGTTGTTCGGAATCAAAAAATCTTCAGAGTTTTTTTGTTAAGTTTTGACAGCCTGCTATCTCCAGGTGAACATATTTCATGAAAACAACACTGTGAATTATTATCCATCCATTGAATACAAATAGTTTACATGAAATTAACATAAAATCCACCTATTTTGTGCAGGCTTTTTTCCCCCTGGTTTATTATTCTGTCTGAAGTTGGTCCTTAAATCAACTGTGTTTAATTTTTTTCCTGCCTTCATTAGCTGTCTAGAGTTTTTAGAGTGTGAAATTCTTCTGGCGTTATAAATTTAAGTTACATATTTGCTTGAGACAAAATTGCTCTTCTGCTTTCTGTGGGAAAGAAATATAAGTTTCTAGTTTAATAAGTCTGAGATTTTTTACTGTTGTTAATCAAAACGAGTGCATGGTTTCCTACAGAGTTAAACTGAGTCAGTCCACCTGAGCTTTGCCCTCACAAAAGAGACTCTCTATTTATGTGACTCACAGAAGTAGTGATGCAAAGGACTTTTCTTTGTCATTCTACACAGTTTTCAGAATATCCTGTTGTGAGCTCATTTTGAGCTGTTTAGAACAAAATCACAATTTAGTTTCTGTTATACCACTTTTATAAAATGGTCAAAGAAGTATTCTACACTTAAAAACTAACAGAATTTTCTTTCTTTGCCAAATGTTCCATGATTAAAACAAACATTTAAAACTAGACGTTGTTTCAAGATTAATTTGTGAAAGAACAAGAAATTTATTTTTCAAATGAAAACATTTCAGTTAGGACAATGTTAGAAATCTATCCCCTTCCAATTAAATTTTTAAACTCATTGCCCTGTATGAAACTATTGTAATCCAAGAATCTAGAGGATTTAACCTTCAAGAAAGTAACTTACATGTTTCTACATTTTTGATACATAACCTTAAGCAGCAGAAAGTAAAGCTTGTTGGTGTTTGCTACCACTCTTGAGGACACTTCAGGAACATTCCTTCTGCTAATCCAGACTTACTGCAATTTTTACTTGAACAGATGAGGATATTCAGAATACTAAGTACATCTCCATTATATAATATTGTAAATATGAGTTAGTCATATTGGACTCAAGGCCAGTATTCATATTTTATATTTGACAGGAAGAGCATTGTTAGCAGAGGGGGATGAATCAAGCATAATTTCTCTAAATCCAGTAGGAAAAAGAGTGGCGTGGTTCTTTTTTTATTGTAGCCATGGTCCTTTTGAAGCGTACCCCAAAAATGGTTCAAATTAAAGTTAATCCATGTTGTCCTGATATTTGAATCAAAGCACCATATTTGCACTTTTCACAATAACCATACTATTTATCCTATCCATGTCGCTGTTCTCCCGGGAACGGCAGAGGAGAGTGGCATAAAAGGTCCAATACTCAGATTCAGCTTCAACCACTTTATTTCAAATCACGCGTCTTTTACAATACCTGGACTCAAGTATCATGCTATTGGTTAAGAGAAGTAACACCTCTCAAAGCTATTGGCAGACTATGAATAGCAAGTGTTCACATTCTTCTTGGTAGTTGTTTTTCTAGCAGTCTCTGAGAAAGTTGCACTCTAACTAAAACATAGCTGCAAATATGCCTGAGATTTCTCTCTGCTCAGCTCTGACATTGTCCACATATTCACTTCTGTATGCTTATTTCAAGTGCACTCAATCATCTGCCTTTGAAGGTCCACTGTAGACTTCCTAGAAGACCTCTCCATTACCCACTTCCCTTAATTTAGTAAAGTAATTGTTACCTATCAGTATAAGGTTATAAAAAGTGAGTTAGAGATAAAAACAGATTTGAAAATTAAGTTCCCATAAGACAGAAAAATTCCTTTGAGCCCAAGACCTCCTTTTGACAGATATGGTTACTGCTCATCACAGCCTAAAGAGAGATATTACCTAAAAACATATTACATATAACGAGGATAAAAAAAATGACACAAGACAAAATCACCATTCTCCTCTTCCTTGCCTGCAATCAAAAGTAGGCCTGATTCCTCAGGGGATGTCCCTTCCTTGGCAGGGCTATCTGAGGAACTTGCAGAGGCCAGAGGGTTGTGATCACCTCAACATGCAAAATCTGAAAAGTCTTTTTGAGTTTACCCAGAATGAGCCTAGATGTGATCACAGATACCCTCCTTTCCTCGAGAAAAGGGAAAAAGGGAAGGGAAGGTTGATACCTGCCTGCAGCTCGCTCCAGCAAAAAGTGGGGGGGTCGCTGCTTCAGGCATCAGCTCTGTAAGCCCAAATGTGACAGTATAGGCTGAAAGTGTCCCTTCTTTGTCTCTTGCTTTCTCTTCCTCACATAAAACATGTGCTTGCAAATAAGACTCCAAGAGTTAAGAGTCTGGCACTTGCCATGATCACTGAGGGAGCTTATTCATTCCTGTGCATGTCACCTATCCTTATAACGCATCATAAAAATACCACATGTATATTTTATAAAAACTTTAGGGAGGGTCTAGTCTCATTCCCCCAAGAGCAAAAAATTAATTAAATGTGACTTTTTACTTGATATGTCATCATTGCTGATAAGGAAAAATGAAATTTAGTCATTAAAGTTAAAAGTGTATTTAATTTTTAAACATTTCAAGCATTTTCCAATATTTTTATATTCAAGTATTTTGTATTTTAAAAGGTCATTTCTTTGCTTAAATCTGTTATGAAAATTTAAGCCTATTGATATGTTTTGACATCTGACCATTTTATCCTTATTTCTGTGGTAAATGATAAAATGTATTTGAACTATAATTTTATTTAATGAGTTGGGTTTGTTCAGATGTTTTGAATGGCAATCTATCTTAAGCATATTGAGAAAATACAGATCATATACTTGAAGGAAAAAATCGAATTGATGTATTTGATGGCCACTTTCATTTTTATGTATAGATTTTCATATTTGCTATGCAAAGAGTGCAAGCATGTGGGCAGATAGACGGGTTCTCAGAAAGGAATTTTCATTAAAACCAAAAAGAGAAATTATTGACATTTGTAACCAAAACCCGCTCTCTCCTGACCTTTCCACTGTAGTTTTCGTCTATGCTCTGATGTTTTCTTCCAGTGTTATTCTCCTTGTTGTGCTAATATTGAGTGTCAGAGGGGAACTACTATGGCTCTAGGTATATAAAAAGAGGGCACCTGAACTTACATAATGTTCTCTCTCCGTCACAGTGTATCATGAAGGAAGATGTGTGAGAAGCAAAGAGCCTGAAGCATCCTTTATGTAAAATTAATTGAAAGGGCCAGTAAACAAAAAACCCTGCCATTATCTCCTAGTAAAAAGATGCAGATATTAACAATTTAGAGCAAGTGATTACACCAAGAACTTCATAATTATCCTGTGCTTAATAAATCATCCTTTTATCTCCCTGTATGATATGGCACCAGTACATATTGCAGCAAATTATAAGACATATGAATGCAGATGAAAACCAAATTACAATGAAGGGTAAGTTTCTTGAGGTTTCCACATCAATGTGTTTGTAAATTACAGCACAGGCATGCAGCAGTATAAAGCTCAAAAGTCCTCCTTCAGAGCTCATTCCTGATCTCTCACACCTTGCTTTTCTCCTTGCTGAGTAATTTCATGTCCAATCTGGGCAAACCTCTGGTTTTTTATGCAGTCACACACAGAGATGGTGGGACTGCTGTCTGATTTGGGTTGGAGAAGGCTGAGTAGGACACAGATGCTTGGTAGTTGCAGTAATCTGTTCCTATTTCCCCTATTATCCCCATGGTCTTATTTTTCACCACAGACAAGGTGAAAAATTATCCTTAAAATTATCCTTATCCTGAGTGTTTCTTTCTGTGATCATCTGTGTTGTTGAAAACTGGGATCAGAGGTGAATTGAGGAAGCTGGAACCTGACAGGCTGCTGTCAATCTCAGCTGTACAAATATGGTTCCGATGGCACCATGTGGGACCACCCTTTCTGCAACTAGCATCCTTCCCAGATTCCACCTTCTGAGTGAATCTTCAAATCCCTCTTTCTGCTTCACTCTTCATGAGCTCATTCCACTTCAGCAGTCACATGAAGGTTTTATGAGTGTTTTCTTCTGGTGAAAATTTAAAATCTGTTCTCCCTGAATTCCAGGTCATGAGTCTACCCCTTTTAGCTATTGTTCCTGTATTCAAGTATTGATTACACACATAGTCATGACACTCAGACAGCCATGACATTCATATATCTAGAGTAAACCCTTGTAGTTTTCAAGGTTTTCTCCTACTAGAGAAAATTATTTAAACATTTTTGTGAATATTCTAAGTCAAGCACCACAGGAACCACAGGCATTCAGTGATAACTTGGCAGGCTTGGAGGTGTTTTGCCTGATCAGTGCTGGGATACTTCAGTTTTATGGGTGGTAATTGCTAAAATAATAATAATGCTGGCTGGCAGTGACTGAGATATGAATCTACAGTCAATGAAATATGTGGTTTTAATTTTAAGCATAACTTGCATATTCTCATCTGTTTTATAAAACATATGAGAAATGAATAACTAAATTAACTTCCAAATGCAAACAAAAATGATAGTATGGAAGCATCCTTTCTGTACACATAACAGCCAAACAAACCAAAGTACTTTACAAAATTGATGACAGAATATGTAAAATTTCTAACCCCCCTACAGTGCATAGGTGGGGAAAATGATCGCCAAAATAAGCCAGAAAATTCTACATAAAGTATATGTATCATAGGCACACAAGTCATGGACCGAATTCACATCTTTTGACTCAGCTATTGGTTCAGGTGAGGAACTTGCTGCCTGTTTTGTAAGGAAGACATCTGAATAGGATAGTAGAACAGATAAAGCTTTCCCTTTACAAAAGATCATTGCTTCTTATGCAGATACTCATTAAGTGGATTCTTTCTTCAGGAGCTTTGGGGTTTTTTTTGCAAGGAGTCAGCATTCTGAGATTTTGAAATACACTGACAATATAATTGTAAATCCTAAGCCTGAAATAGAAACTGAATGTGAGCCCAGCATTAAATCACTGTATATCCTCGGCTGCTAACAAGCTCTATAGCATCATGACAAGTATAGATGAAACATGCAACATCTAATTCATCACTTTAGTACTTACAATAAATATGCCTGTAATTTTAAACTGTAGCAAACACATAATGTGACAAATAATGCTATAAACTTTTATCTCCTGGGAGGATACAGATTTCAGACAAAGTTCGCAAAGAAAATCCATGTACTAAAACATATTTTGTAGAAAATACACCAATCACATAACAGAAAAGGAAAGAAAAAAGGGTGTCCTGGTATTAAGTGATGTTATTTATGAATACCTGGATCATGTCAAAGAGCCCAGCATGGGGTTTCATGTCTGTTTAGGGCCTCAGTGAAGTCGGTGGGGTTGTTCATGTACCCTTAAGGCCCATTCAAAATCCTAGAGCTATGCAAATTACAGAGCTCATCCTTATGGATTAGTCTCTGGGAGAGACTGAAATGTTAAGGTTAATGGCTTAAATATTGTTAAAATCACCGAAGGACTTTTGTCCACCACAGCAAGCTGTGCAAAGAAGCTACTACTCATCTGTGACCACCAAAGCTCACCCCTCCCTGAGTATGTTTCCTGAGGGGAGCTGAGCTGTGAGTTTAAGCCACCTGATGAGAACTTGAGATACAAAGAATAAGGGTGGCATTATTGTCCAAATATCTCAGGTCTAAGGAGAAGTAAACAGGCCTGGGGGGAGTAGAACATATCCACAAAGAAAGCCATTCTCAGCAGATGTGTTGAAACTGGAGGGAGGCCTTAGCCCACAGACCCATTTGCTGAGGCCAGGTTTGGACCCCCAGGAGGAGGTGAGTGTGTGAGTGTGTAATGGCAAACTTCTGGCCTGAGGAGTGAACTGTCTCCACCTGGAGGCTACAAGCCAGGGTTTGAGGCTGATCGAGGCAAATCCTGCAGGGTGGGCTGGTGCTTTGTATCATGGTAATAGTCCTTCCTTACACAGCTCGCTCAGGTGTAAAACTCCCCGTTTGCCTCAGGAAGGTCGGATGGGACATAACTGGTTCAACTGTGCTGACATCAGAGGCAGCTGTCTTGTCTTAGAGGGTGTCCAAAACCATCAAATACCCTCAAAGTCCCCTGGACTTATTTCTGAGGCCTTCCACCAAAGGACTGAAACACACACAAACACACAAACACACACACACACACAAACACACACAAACACACACACACGAGGTACCAGGAAGTTCCCACCTGAGCCTGAGCGTATTTTAACCCATCTGACTTTGTGTTTTGTGGGCTTTTTCCCCCACCCCAGACAGATCAAGATGGCAATCATCACTTCAAAGCCTCATGCAGATCCATGGGTGGTGATTCATGTATCATTCTACTCTTATCCTTTCTTTTTCTTTCTTTCTTTTCCTTATACATCTTCTTAAGTAATACCTTTACGCTTTCATATTGCCATATTACTATATAAAATAAAACCAAAAATGGCTACATATCTGCTTTGCATTGCAACCAAATTGTTCTGAAATGAACCCTACACAGGCATATTCACAAACACCCGTCATTCAGTGTAGTTTCAGTCTAATCTGCCCCAAGGGATCTATTAACAAGAACCTGGGTTGCTCTTGCCTTTGTGGGGGTGGGTCGTAACAGTCTCCACCTTCACATATTACTGACTGACATTGTTATGGTTTACAGGAAGATATGAAACATCTGTTTGTGTGCCATTAAATGTCCTTTCATAGATGAATAAGATTATCTTCATGAATAGTAAAATGACACATAGGAAAAAACCCAAGAAATGAAATGTCATGAATAATTGCATTTTAGTTTATTCATTTTAACTTAGAGCTAGTTTACAGTAATATGCAAATGTTTTCTGGTATTATCTGGCTTTTGGAATGGAGACAAAATTCTGTTTTACAACTTTCTGGTGTTCCTTACATTATGTGTTTGAAATTATCCCAGTAATTAAATGAAATGGATTAAATGTAACAATGCAGTTAAGGGAAAGGAGATGCAATAGAGTGAGGTCTCCTTAAGGGAACACAGTGAGGGAGGATTCATTGATGACCTTTTTTTTTTTTTTGCCTGGCTTTACTCAAGCTGACAGGAGACCCTGGGATCAAAGGCAATACTAAATATTAATGAATGCAGAAGCCTCAGAAAAGGAGGTGAGAGAAAATGATTGTCAGCAGCTGAAGACAGAAATGAATTCAGAAGGGAGTTGAAGACATGAACACAACAGGAGACAGTACCATTTTTTCAAGCCCAGAAAGAAAAGGAATCAGATGAGAGGAGTGGGCCAGAACTTGCAAATAAGAGCAAGAGATAGGACATACACTTTAAAATCATATTTCTATGTGTAAAATATATGTTTGAATGAATAAAAGTTACAGGAAGACATTGACAATTGTGTGAATAAGGCAAAACTTCATTTTGAAAAAGCCAGAGAGATGCAGGTAATAGAGACTCAAATCACAGCTTGTCCTATAACTTGGATAAGGAAACTGGAGGTGAATCCGAAGGAAGTGCATTTTACCAAAAAAGGAAAAGAGAAAGATATGATTATTTAAGCCTAAATAAAAATAAAAAATAAAGCCTTCAGCAGAGAGAAAGTAGGCAGAATTGAAGAATTTGAGTTCCCAAAAATTGCAGGAATTAAAATAAGGAGAAAAAATTTCTTGGTAAGTAAAGCTAGCAGATGAAAACAGCAATGAGTTGTAGGTGGCCCTACTTGAGCAGGGGGATTGGCTTGGATGACCTCCAGAGAGGCCTTTCAACCTCAGCCATTCTGTACTTGTGTGGTGTGGTCAGTGTATAAGGAGTCAAACCTCCATTCTCAAAACCCTTCTGCATTTGGAAACATAGGAAGAAATCTGAACAGCACAGTGGCTCACAGGAACAGAGGTTGCAGGGGAAAGCAAGTTGTTTCCAGGGCCAGGAGAAGGAATGACAGCCTCTTACTGTGCAACACCTCCACAAGGATTTCACAATCAACTTTAGCGTCTCTGCTGGGGTAGACATAGCATACACCCTACAACCCTTCACACAGGTCTGTGGATATAAAGAGGCATTTAACATGCAGCAGTTGAAATGTGCTAACCTTACTGTGTTTGAAATGTGTTTGTCATAAAAAAGAATCAAGGCAAGTTAGCTTCAAAACCAGGTTATTTTTGCAGGCTGGAGAGCAATATCCTGACAGTGGCACTGCAAACATGGAATGCCAGGTGCACTCCCAGGTGTGACTGCATTCATTGGCACATTGGCTATGTGCTTTATTTCACTTTTTGGCCTTGCAGAGGTTCACTTCTGGAGCTACATCTCCAAAGCAAACACGGTGCCTGGAATACGAGTTTTAGAGGAGGAGAAGGTACAGTGCTGGTGCAGCTGGGGGAGGCAGGCAGACGGCAGCTCAGCAGCCCACCAGCATCCACCTTTTGTCCTGCTCTGCACAGGTTACACCTGTTACACACCCAATGAGCAGCACATCGTGCTGCAAAGCCTGTTTTATGTATATCCGAAGATCTGAGGTATCTTCAGCACACTGTACTGTATTGTGTCACCTACGCTGATGTTTGCCACACAGCTGGTGTGTGTTCATTCACACGGGAGACAGCTGGGGGCTGAATCACAAGTACCCTCCAGACATGGATATCTCCGTGCAGCAATTAAGCCAGGAGTTTATTTATGTGGTTCTGAGATCATCAGCCTTAATCTCCCATACCTGACAGTAATCACAGATCCCATGACAAATGTTGCCCAAGTACAACTCTATAAACAAAGTTATAAATAAGGCTTCAATTCTCATTAAGTGTTTTTTCTCAGAAAGAATTTCTTAATTTCTGATTCCCTCAGATAATATATACAAACTCTAACCAGATTTTGTGAATAGATGCATAATTTAGAACTAAATTATAATTAAGGGAGTTAAGACTCATCTGACAAGAATGAATTTACAGAAATGAAAATATAATTTTATCAAGTATACACAGTCACAAAGCCTCTTCCAGTTACTCATATGAGTCAGAGGTTGACACAGATTATATTTTCATTCATTACCATTACACCTTCTTTCTCCCTTGAATCCCTTTGTCTGGTTCCTAAGCAACCACACCAAGGCTCCTCTTCAGAGAGAACCTATGGTCATAACCCCAGAATGGGATTCCTTTAGGTAGTTCAACAATGGTCCTAGGACTTTCAAATGCCTGCCACAGAATCCCATAAGGAATGGAGTACCTTGCATTAAAAGCATAAACCAGAGACATCAACACTCAGAAAGAAACTAAATCCAGAGGTTTTTCCTAAATTATGCAGCGGAAATATTTGGATTGGTTGTTATCTCGTGTACTTTGTGATCTTCCAGACTAAAAATGACAATTCATTTCTTTGACATTTACTTACCAGGCGTCATGAGCAAGGGACTGTTCAGTTGAAGGCTAGCTATATAGAAAGATAAGTATTTCAATGATTGTTGAGAAGGCAAATTATTGAAGATAATTAAAATTTTTACTCCAAAGATGTCAGTGGCTTTCAGTTAGGATTTCGAATAGTTACTTTCATCCCTCATGTCTCAGTCTGCTATTAAAAGTAAAATACAACATTTTCCTGCCTCATAAGGGTTTTATTAATAGCTGTCCTTAAAATTCTTGAAATTTCCTAGACAAAGAACAAGATGAATGTGAAAAACTAAAAATGAGAAATGTTAGCAATATGACAACATTTGATCCTTCTTTCTTTTTATTTAATGCACAGATTTAATATTAAGCAAGAACAGACTAATTTAGTCTTCTTTTGCTAACTATGAACTAATAATGAAATGTTTTGCTTTGAAATTTGGTAAAGAAAATACTATTGACCATGGTGAGAGAAGGCCAAAGCTAGCTTTTACAGGATCTTTTTTCCTTCGAAAGTATTCTATACACTAAATGCCAAAATCAGTGTTAGCACCTGTGAAACAAGTGATTACTGATTGTAGGTTCTTCCACCCTTCTGGAATCAGAAGAGCTGTCATAATTCCACTTGGAAAGGGGACAAATATCTTCTGTTTCCAAGCATATTACCAAAGGCTATACCTGATGTCTTCAGAAACAGCTCATGTGTGTAAGGTGCTGTACCATGATTAGTTATGTCACTGTACATTCCTGACAAGTTTGTCTGACTGTAGTTAATCTTCCTAAGGTTTCAATAGTTTCACCAAGATTAAAACATTCCTAAAATTTTAACAAATCTCCTGTAGCAGACTCCTAGAATAACATTTGGTCTTAGCAACCACCACTGTTTGTCAACATGGTCTCAGACAAATAAGGAACTTCTTGCCATGACAAAGAAGGCATTCCAAATTTTGGAAAGAATTAACTTCTTATCAATCTTACCAATGGCATTTCAGGGAAAAAAGCCAAACCAAACCACATACTGGATTTCTCTTTTCCCTTCTTTTCCTGGAATGAGATACTACATGTGATTTTGGATTGAGTAGTAGTAGTAAATGTAATTTTATCTAATAATATGTGTCACTATAGCCCTTCAGAATAAGCAATAAGGAGAAAGTGCTTATGAACTTCATATTACAATAAGGTTTCTTGATGCCTTCCTGTCAGTCTGGTTTTCAGATTGGTGGTGGGTGCATAATAGCTGTAATAATGTCTACATTACATTACATTATATTTCTACAATATTAATTTAAAGAGCGATTGAAAGGCCTTTTAGGGTCTGAAGTTTCAATTTAAGGTAATTTTCCTCCTTTTGTCTTGGTTCTCAATCTGCGCATTGAGTCATCTTTCTTTTTTTTTTTGTTTCAGAGCCCTGGTGGGTTTTTTGGTTTGTTTGTTTGTTTTAATACTAGCAATCATCATGGATAATATTTCACTTTATTAATGGGGCTTCCAGTTTAGGCCCTCATCCAAATTCCTCTTTCTGTTATTCCCTGATCTGATATTTCCTTTATTAATCAACTGATGTGGATGATCCTGTGAATTGAAGTCTATATAGTTTTCTGTGGCTAGACAAATCAGCACATTTCCTTTTGTAAACAATCTTTTAGCACTGCAGGCAGGAGAAGTTTTGCTGTTGTTTACATAAGAAACAGCTTTCAGACATTTACTTTTATTTCAGAGTTACCTATGTCCACTTGTGTTTAAATACTATATGTAGGGTAGGAGAACCTCAAATTCAAATACATCACCTTGTCAGACTTAAAAATCATAATTGTTTTAAACACTCTTAAGATCTTCCAAAAGAAGACCGGAAGAAGAGGATCAATATGATGCCATCAGAATCCATGGTGATATCTTTCTATTTAATTTGTCTCTCTCTCACTCTCTTTCTCTTTTTCACCTCTTTCCTATTTCTTTTTTTCTCTCTCTCTACCTCACATTTATTGTTAAAAATATCTATACTATTGACTTCAGCATATGATCTTGATTGTACCTTAATTCAGGTAGAGGCATATCTCTAATAATCATAATAACTGGATCTTAACACACCTCTGATTATCTATGACACCCATCTTATTGACTTATATTTGTTTTGATAACGCCTTTCTTGATTTCCTTGGTATTTTGCATTTCCTGAAATATCCAAATCTGTTTAGCAGTGGATCATCTGCTGTTGAGGTATTTGGCTACCACATTGCAGGAGTTAAGATTGATCCTATCACTTATGCTTCTTTTAGGTACTTGTTTTCATTATTACTCTTCACATCCACTGTCTAAGGAGAAATGTGAATCAATCTAGATGCAGTACCAAGCAAAAGCAGTGAGATTGCTTCAGCAAGCCGAGCTATTTATGAAATCCCTACACAACATTATATTATGCCCACACTGAGGTTTCCCACATATCCAAATGCAACAACACAACCCTTTCTTTGAGACCATGCTTGAATCAAACCCATGCCATGTCCAAAAATGGAAGCATTCCAAGGGATCTAGATCCCATGAGCTTATAGATTGTATAGAACACCTTCATTTGGACCTCAGGAACGAAAATACATATTCAAACCACATTATCCTTATATCCATGTTCTGGCTTCAGCTGGGATAGTTAATTTTCTTTCTGATAGCTGGAAGAGTAACATATTTCAGATTTAGCGTGGTAGCAATGTTCATAATGTTTTAGTTGTTGCTGACTAGTTCCTACACTAAGTCAAGGACTTTTCTACTTCTCAGGCTGACCCATCAACGAGGAGGTTGGGAGGCACAAAGAGTTGGGAGGGAACAGAGATGAGACAGCTGACCCTAAGCAGCCAAAGGGATATTCCGTACCATCTGGTGATTAGCTGCCAGTCAGGTTAAACCACAGCAGTCCACCACCAAGTCTCATTATTTCTATCCCAGGCTGCACAGTTTTCAAGATCTCCTGAGCTGCTCACCAGCTACCCCCAGGTCATGCTCCATGGGGAAGCACAAGGATGGAAACCCAGGTGATGCTACAATAGGAGTGATCCACAGCACTCCATGTTTCCACAGGAGATTCATCCAAATCTCCCTGGGCTTTGCCTTAGAACTCATATTCTCTGGGAGGCAGAAATTTGGATTATCCGTTTACCAAATACTTAGATATGGTTTACTGGCACTGCCAGCACCAAATGGCCACGCCCATCACGGGAATCTTCAGCAAACTGCCCAAGAACAGTAATATCCTTGCACTGATGATTTTGTGCTATCACTCCCAGAAGTATTCAGTCCACTCTAGGATCTTGAATGTCCTAAGATCTCTCTAAGGAATTCTCACCTGGCATTCCAATTCCTGCCTTTCCAATTCCCTGCTCTGCCTTTCACATTCACCCAGATCCAGCTTTCTCATACTGCTCAGTTTCAATACCTTCTGCAGGGACAAAGCTTTGCTCAACCTCCTTTCCCAGGATTTCTGAGTTTGCACAACACGGGAAGCTCAAATATACAAAATTGATTACGTTTAATTGGAGCTGCCAGGTTTCATAGCAAAATGCATGCAACACATGGAAGGAAAATGTACATAACGCATGGAAAAAGTGGTAGCTGTGACAAAGAAATAAGAACAGACATTTTAGGCTCCTTAATATCTTCCTGGTTTTGAGTGAAAGCAGTTCCTTCTGGTGTTTATGCAAGAAATGTTCAGGAAACATCCAAGTGTTTTATTTTACTAATTTTTAATGCTGATGAGAATTTTTTTTTCTAGCTAAAGTAAAGTATGCTTTAAGCAGTAGATTAAGAAGGACTGCAGCTGCTACAGCTATTATTAAATAATAGGGTTGTTTTGAGATACGTTTTGACAATTTGCACTCTATAAAATGCTTTGTGCTATTTTATCTCTATACTTATGTGTCTCTTCTATGAATACATAATTTTATTTATTTATTTTACTAAGAAAGGTTACCTTTTATTAGAGTATTCACACTCCAAGATTTTTGACAGCTCTGGTATTATTTAATTTGTTTTTTATACTCCAGAAAATGTCAGAATACACTTCAAAATTACTTAGACTAAGACAGTAACAGAAAGATGGCAAATTTGAAATACAGGTGCTGGATCATTTCAAAAACTCAGGTCTCCTGAATCATGCTGCTTTCTTTAGCTGTGCAACCATTGTAAGCATAACCATGCACTGTCAGTATTTGGTAAATTAGGACAAATTCAGCTTTCATAAAGACAGTGAAGAAGAGACAGTCAAGAAAATATTTTTCTAAGGGCACAGTGATAGGCAGTGATACTAGACTTTGTGGTGACCAGGCATGCCACCTTGGAACTAAAATGAAATATAAAGATGTAAAAGAAATAACGCTATTTTTTTATTGGAGGAATCCCAGCACATTCAATTATCAAGCAGCCTTGGCCAAATTTCATGTTGAAGTTTCCAGGATTTTGCTCACTAGGAAAGACATCCAGAGTATGGTTGAACGCCATTGGACTTCCCAGTTTTCACTGGTTGCTGGAAAATGTATGACAGATGGCAAATTTTAGTGAATATGAACTGCCTTTCCCTGGTTTTAGCAGGTTGTTATGTCTACATGTAAAGTAGTGACCAAGTGACCAAAGTTAAACGTTGCTGATAAATATATATAATGATCCTAACCATGATATTCTTCTGAGATACCTGCAAGGGCCTCTTAGCTGATATGAAATGAGTATTCCAAGTGAATTCAATGACAGTTCCCACATAGTCTTTACCTCACACAGAGGAGATGCATAGATATTTACTTATAAAAATGCAACTTCAGAAAAAGTGTTCAAGATATATCATTTTGCAAACATAACTGTGATTTCATAACCTCTTAGCCCCAGAGAAATAGAAACAAATTTTAAATTAAAACAATGTCTTCTTCCAAATGGAGAAAAAACAAAGAATATGTATGATATTCTTTATTATTTATTTATCAAAATTAAAATTTCCATTTTTGGAGGACTGGGGGAGTAAAACCTTTATAAGCATGATCTTCTATTGAGATTATAGCAGTCAATTTAAGATCTGTTAATTTCTATGGAGTTTGAAACTAGAGGAATTTCAGCTTCTCATTATAGGGGTCTAAGAGTGCCTAATCCAGAGAAGGAAATTTTAAAAACCTAGTCAATCTCAGATGGTATTTTTCACTTACTAGTACAAAACCAGTCCTAACTCAGAAGCTCAGAGTGTGTAATATCAGACATATGATACCTTTTTCAACAGTCTGGAGAGGAGAAACAGTGTGACCTAGCTTGTTTCACTATCTTCCTTTATTAGCTGTTTGTCTCCTCCTACACTCCCAGCACAATGCATGAAAATTTACTTTGTCCAAGCACGAACTAATTGAGTACCACATTTGGCTTTTTATAAAGTGCAACTTTTTACAAAATTCCCATAACTATTCATGCAGCCTAGCAAACCAGTCCTGAAAGATGTCCATTTCTTATAAGCATTAAGATCAACCTTAATTTCTTCAGCCAGGTTTAGAAAACACAGGCTTGAGGAAATGACCAGATCTTTTTATTTTGATTCTCTTCCCTAATAAATAAAAAGTATTAAAATCCATAAAAGTGATTGTTTTAAAATGTAGAAACACACATACCCCAGTGTTCTCAAATTTCTTAGAAACAGCTGGATTTCTTCTCATTTAACTTGGAATTCCAACTGTGTAGCTTCACTGAATTTAGCAGACTTATGCTACCTGTCAGAGGAAAATGATTCAAGACCAGTTTGGTTTTTTTTTTTTTGCGTGTGTGATGCATGCAAATAATACTAACAGTGCAAATTTGTAAATACAAATCTCATTCTTTCCAAAATTCTTTCGTAAAAATGAGAATAAAGAAAACATTGGCCAACAAATAGGAAAAAAACATTGAAAAGAGATCACAGAAAATTCTTGGATCGCCATTTTTCAAAGAAAATTCAGGGCAGACACTTTCACAGAAATATTTTTACTAGTATTTTCTATGCCAGCAATCTCTCCTTTAAAATCTGAAAACAATAATTTGCAATGAAGTGTTCACTATGCAGGTTTGCCAAACATTGTCACCCACTTTCTGACTCAGCTAGGAAAGAAAAGGATTATATACTTTTGGAGAAATATATCTTTCTTATCATGATAAATCTTACTCGTTTAAAAATACCAGTATATCCTTAGTAGTAGTAGTAGTAGTAGTAGTAGTAGTAATTTCTAGATGGCTTGTACTTGTACTGTCTGCAAAGATTTTGAGAGACATAACTGGGAGCTTAATGACTGACAGGAAATCAATGAGGGTTAAGAACAAATTGAATTGGGCAAAGAAAATGAGTGTGTGTGTGGGAGGGAGGGGCTACACTGTTGACAACTCCAGGAACAGGAATGGGACAATCATAACTTATCGAAAAAATTTCTTTGCTTGAAATTATATTATATTATAT
>WEKY01052742.1:27363-44404 GCA_013390045.1 Picathartes gymnocephalus | reverse complement strand
GGTTTCTCCAGAGGTTTCTGAAATTTGCTTTGTCTTGCTGGTGCGTTGTGCGTTTATACTTGTCGAATGAACCTGTCTTTAAACTCCTGATCTGGAAAGTCCTGGAATCACAGGACTTGTTTGGGTTGGGAGGAACCTTAAAAACCATCCAGTACCATGGGCAGGGACACCTTCCACCATCCCAGGGTGCTCCAACCTGGCCTTGGGCACTTCCAGGGATCCAGGGGCAGCCACGGCTTCTCTGGGCACCCTGTGCCAGGGCCTGCCCACCCTCCCAGGGAACCATTCCATGCCGAAATCCCCTCTAACCCTGTGGTTACCTCTTCAAGCCCAGGGACTCCAGGCTGCTGCAGATCCCTCTGAACGTGCTGGGATGGGAGAAGGTCTCCCCTCAGCCCACGCCGGCCCTGAGGGGGCGCAGAGCCCTTTTCCCGCCACTGCGCTGGCGCCATTTTGTCTCCTTCACGCACTGAGGGGCTTGAGGGGCACCTGAGGGGCTGAAGAGTCCAGGAGGAGGTTGAAGGGTATGTGAGGGTCGGACACCTGAGGGGAATGGTGGGTTTGTGAGGAGGGCTGAGGGGTCCGTGATGGACTGAGGGGTTGTTGAAGGATTCCTGAGGAGGTTGAGGCGTCCCTGAGGGGTCCATGATGGGCTGAGGGGTTGGGGAAGGATTCCTGAGGAGGTTGAGGCGTCCCTGAGGGGTCCATGATGGGCTGAGGGGTTGGGGAAGGATTCCTGAGGAGGTTGAGGCGTCCCTGAGGGGTCCATGATGGGCTGAGGGGTTGGGGAAGGATTCCTGAGGAGGTTGAGGCGTCCCTGAGGGGTCCATGATGGGCTGAGGGGTTGGGGAAGGATTCCTGAGGAGGTTGAGGCGTCCCTGAGGGGTCCATGATGGGCTGAGGGGTTGGGGAAGGATTCCTGAGGAGGTTGAGGCGTCCCTGAGGGGTCCATGATGGGCTGAGGGGTTGGGGAAGGATTCCTGAGGAGGTTGAGGCGTCCCTGAGGGGTCCATGATGGGCTGAGGGGTTGGGGAAGGATTCCTGAGGAGGTTGAGGCGTCCCTGAGGGGTCCATGATGGGCTGAGGGGTTGGGGAAGGATTCCTGAGGAGGTTGAGGCGTCCCTGAGGGGTCCATGATGGACTGAGGAGTTGTTGAGGGACTCCTGAGGAGGTTGAGGGGTCCCTGAGGGGTCCATGATGGGCTGAGGGGTTGTTGAAGGATTCCTGAGGAGGTTGAGGGGTCCCTGAGGGGTCCATGATGGGCTGAGGGGTTGTTGAGGAGCACCTGAGGGGATTGAGGGGTTCCTGAGGGGTCCATGATGGGCTGAGGGGTTGTTGAGGGATTCCTGAGGAGGTTGAGGGGTCCCTGAGGGGTCCATGATGGGCTGAGGGGTTGTTGAGGGATTCCTGAGGAGGTTGAAGGGTCCCTGAGGGGTCCATGATGGACTGAGGGGTTGTTGAGGGATTCCTGAGGAGGTTGAAGGGTCCCTGAGGGGTCCATGATGGACTGAGGTGTTGTTGAAGGATTCCTGAGGAGGTTGAGGCGTCCCTGAGGGGTCCATGATGGGCTGAGGGGTTGTTGAGGAGCACCTGAGGGGATTGAGGGGTTCCTGAGGGGTCCATGATGGGCTGAGGGGTTGTTAAGGGATTCCTGAGGAGGTTGAGGGGTCCCTGAGGGGTCCATGATGGACTGAGGAGTTGTTGAGGAGCACCCAAGGAGGTTGAGGGGTTCCTGAAAGGGCTGAGGGGTGGTTGAGGGGTTCCTGAAGGGTTCCTGAAGGGTCCCTGAAAGAGGCAGCTCAGCTCCAGCTATCAGAACCCAAAAACACTTAAAATCCTAAATTACCATTTTAATCTTCCTCCATTACAGGTGTTCCAGCGCTGGTTCCTTTGACCTGATGCAGCTGGTGTGAGGTACGGCTGTTAACAATATTTCACTTCTTCTGAGGTGAGAATATTACCCTGCCTTGGAGGGATGCTGAGGTGACTTTTCTACAGAAGGAAACGTAAATTTTTCCATCTAATGGGATGGGAACAGGTTTGAGGGCCCCACTGTTCAGTGGTTTCTGTGAGGCAAATTTGGGCTGTCTCTCTGTGAGACTGAAATGCTCTTTTAGAGAAATCACTTGGTTCTCAGATAACTGCTTATTTTTCTTTAAAATGTAGGCTTGTTTGTTCTCTAGTTCAACAGACTTTTATCCTGATGCCTGATGAAATGGTTAACAATTCTCAGACGAGGTTCCAGGTATAAAGGCTGTGAAAGCCATTCAGGATTTTGTTGTAAAGATTGAACAGGCATCCTCTGAAAAATGTCAGCAGCTCTCTCCTATTAAAGCTTATTAAGATTTGGACAATGCGATGGTGCCTTTTACAACAAAAAAATAGAATCTGACAACTATTTGTTAAGTATCTAAATGAAATAATAAGAGGCATTCAGAGGGTCTAACAAAGCACCCATGACCCCACTTTAGTATCTCTAGATAGGACCTGAGTGCTCTCAGTAAATGCCATGCTGGCAGCCTGAAAAAAAACCTGATTTTCACAAATTTTATTTTAATAAAATCAGAACTTTTCTACTCTGAGGAAGGAATAAACTCACATTTTAAAGTTGTTTAATATTAAGTCCAAAACCTCAATTAAAGGTGCTTTGCAACCCAACACTTTTCTTTCCTCACATATAAATTGCCTTTTATATATGAGCTGCCTCATTAAATTCAGTTGGACTTCCCAGAGAGAAGGAGGGTAAATATTTTTCAGAGCCTGGTGCTAATGGAGTCATTTAATGATGAATAATAAATAAAAATTACAGGCCTCTTTTTGAGAAGCTTAGGTACAGCCGTCACAGTAAAATTCATAACTTCCATGGCCAAATCCAAACAATAAAGAATTGTCTACTTCAGATGGCTTGAAATGCCTCTTATTGAAAACAGATGCTATTAGGTCAAAACATTTATGTTAAAAAATAACTTGTTATTCTCACTGTGAATGGTCTTAAGTGATTTGTTTGGATTTTTACAAAATCTAAGTCAGTTTCCTCAAGTTTCAGATAAAGAATGGCTCATTCTCGTTCAGCACGGGACTTTGTTGCACTTTCAGACCTGCATCCAAACCTTGCTCGTCCTGTAAGTCTCATGGTCCTTTTGTTCCCAGCTGAAATTGTATCTGACTGTCTTATATTACTGCGAAATTATGTAATTGATGTGTATTTAGGTACTGATAGCATTAGTGCAATTGTTGGGTGGAAAGGAGCTTCCCTTCTTTGTGTGCAAAGCAGCAAAATGAAAATCGATGCTGTTGTTGTCCACAGCCTGTGGGTACCACAAGCACAGATATTGACCAGACAATTCAATGTATCAGAGGCTCCTTTGTAGCACTTTAAATGGATGCTGAAGTAGTGAAGACATTATTGAAGACCTTACAGAGTCAGCATTATGCAGCCACAATAATCTGGGACCTCAGCAGTCTCTCATGGCACGCCAGGAAGGCAGGGTAAAAATCTCGCAGCTCCATGGCAGGGTTGGTTCTGTTTCTTAGGGATCAAAAGAGGTTTGCATAGAGTCACAGAATGGTTTGGGTGGGAAGGGAGCTTAAAGCTCATCCTGTCCCATGAGCAGGGACACCTTCCACTGTCCCAGGCTGCTCCAAGCCCTGTCCAGCCTGGCCTTGGACACTTCCAGGGATCCAGGAGCAGCCACAGCTTCTCTGGGAATCTGTGCCAGGGCCTCTCCACTCTCACAGGGCAGGATTTCTCCCCGATATCCTAAACCCACTCTCTTTCAGTTTGAAGCCATTTCCCCTTGTCCTGGCACTCCATCCCTTGGAAATAATCTCTCTCCGTGTTTCTTGTCGGCTCCTTCAGCCACTGGAAGGCTACAGTTAGGTCACTCTGAAGCTTTTCTTTTCCAGGATGAGCAATCCCAATTCTTTCAGCTTTTCCAACCACCCTGGAGCCTCCTCTGGACTCACCCCAACAGCTCCACATCCTTCCTGTGGGGGAGGCAGCCCTGCAGTGGGGTCTCACCTGAGCAGAGAGGCAGAATCCCCCCTCCCTTTCCCCAGGGAGGTCCTGATGTTCCTGAAAAGAGTGAAAACACGGAGTTTTCCCATTCTACCGCTTTTTATTTGGGATGGCACAATTCTTTTCCTCATTTACTTTAAACAAATGAAAGAGGAATCACAGAAAAGGGATGAACTAGTAGAAGTTTTCTAACCCCTCACAGTCATATTGATCCAAACTGGTCTTTAGCAATGCTCGTTTAACTTGTCACTCACAGTTCCTCCCAAATAATGATCCACTAACCCAGTTAAAAGCTTTTATTGTACAAATAAAAGCTTTTATTTCACAAATAAAATGCATCTTGAGTATTGCAGTTAGCAACATAGGGTAATGAAAGTATTTTTATAAAATAATTTATGATAGAATGATCAGTGTGTGTTGTGTTAGGACGTTAAAGCAGCTGAACACACAATTTGAAGTATCAAAATGTCATGGTTTGTGAGTTTGCTGTTTATTTTAAAAAGTGAAAGAGATTCAAGTGTAAACACTCCCAGTGTGTTCGTGAGTTGGTTGAGCAGCCTGAAGCAGGGCTCTGCCAAAACAGGCACCGTGGAGGGGCTGTGCTCCCCTCCTCCTTTGGGGAAATCACTGCTTGGGCAGTTGCACAATGAGCTGATCAAGGAAATGATCTCTGGAAGTTTTTCTCCCTTCCTCAGTCCAAAACAGTTTGCAGCCAGATCACTTCCTTCTGCCAGCTCCCCGTGCAGGCTCGGTGTTGGACACACAGAGGGGAACACATTTACAGAAGGGCCAGGACAGATTTCTTTGGGAAATTGGATATTTACATCAGAAATTAGGCACAGTGAGCCTAATTTCTGCAGGCACTCATCCTAAATGTCAGTTTTTTGACTGCTAGTGAGATACAGGGAATGTTGCCCTCTGATTTAATAGATTTTTTTTTTAATGAAGAAACAAAACCCAAAATAGAAAAACATAATCCTAGTCAGAATCACTGCGTGCAGTGGACATGAAGCATTCAGTTAATCTGGAAGGGGGAGATCACACAAGTGCCCCGTTCCTGAATATTTCCATCCCTGCAGGATAAGGCAGTTCCCGTGCTCCCTCTAGCGATCCCAAGGAAATCGGAGAGCTGATTTTTGAGCACGTGTTAATGTTGTTGCAGTGAATTCAGGCAGGTCCTGCTGCTTCCTGAGTAGGTAGAAAATGACTCCTGGCTGGGTTACTGAATTGTAACCCTGCCCTTCCCAGCTGGCTCTGGAATTCTGCTGGAATGGGACAGCCAGGACTGAGACAAGGAGCTGTGGCTGCCACATCCCTGGAAGGGTCCAAGGCCAGGCTTAGAGCACCCTGGGACAGTGGGAGGTGTCCCTGCCATGGCAGGGGTGCCACTGGATGGGCTTTCAGGCCTCTTCCAACCCAAACCATTCCAGGATTCTGTGAAGTGGAAGTGATGTGGGATGCTTCATGTTTTGAAGGATCCTGGCAGGATTGCACTGTCAGTCTGTTCCTCCAGCCCTTGTCCCTCTCTGACTTTCCTTGCTGAGCTCTTAAATCCCAAACTAACAGCACAAAACTCTTCTCTCACACCAGGGACCACCTAAAAAACAACAGCAACCCACCCCACAGCTGTTATATTATAGACAATATAGACAAATAATATATCTGTATCTATATGTGTGTGTTTGCTCCCTGTAGTTGTGTTTGACAATTGAGAACAGGATGTTTTTCCATGATAAACACAGGTTTAGAAAAGCTGAATAAGATTGATTTTGGTCTGAATCAACAGAAAAGTTCCTTGCCTCAGCTCCCTTGGAGTCAGTTGAAAGACAGTAAGAGAGAGGCACCTGTAGAAATTTAGATTGCTTGGCTGAGGCCAGGATAAGCTCCTGTGGGTGCACACGTGTGGCTTGTGGTGCTGACAGCCAGCAAAACCTTGGACATTTAACTGGAAAATAAATCCTGTCCAGACTTTCCACGGAGCATTTGAGGAGATCTGAGACCTGTGCAGAGAGCATGAAACAACATTGCTGCCTACCTGAGGAGAGATTGCTGTAGAACAGCCAAAATTGTGAAGGTTTGGGGTGAACTTTTGTCCTCCCATTTTCTTCACAAACAGAAACAGATGTATTTATTTTAATATTTCTATTAGTCACAATTTTTTCCTAAAGTAAACTTATGTGTTTATGTTTTACTCTTTAGCTCATAGAGTACTGTGGAATAAATAGATTAAAATGATTACCAGTCAGAAATATGTTTATTATCATCAGTAGTGTATAATTCCATGAAATCTAATCATCTACATCTGGATTTAATACTTGTACTCTATAATCTTTTTATTTTTCAGAATGTAATCGGGGTGGTTATTGGGAAAACAGATGTCAGAAGCTTTCCAGACCGAAAAAGTACAGTCCCTTTAAACTCTTTCTACTTCATTTTCTTCAACGGTGTAATTTGGCAGAGATGACTGAAATCAGTGTTTAAATGATAAACAGATTTCTCAGTGTAAAATGGATAGAATAAAAATGCACCAAAAAAAAATTGTGTCTGTTTGAGAACCAAGATGAAAGAGCAGCACTAGTTTGGCTAAGCCATATCAATTAGAAATTGGAAAAACTCTGTCATGAAAGTGTTTCCTGCTCTGAAGGTGGAACCAGTATGAACCCACTCTTCCATAAATACTTCTGGAATGGAGCTGCTGCCTTCATCTTTGTTCTCTCTTAGAACAGAAATATTGAGGATATGTCTTGAGGAGTGACACAAGGAATTTCTGACCTGAGTAGCAACAGCTTCATCTGGGAAAAAAAAAAAAAGGGAATTTTATGTTGCTAATGCAGCACTAATTGCCTTTAATTATTGGAATATTTCAATTATTGAAATTGAAATAACAAATTTACAGCCAGGATTGGTACAGACTGTGTCAGGAAGCACCTCCAGCATTGGAGAGCCTCTCCATCTCTGGGAGAAGGGCTCAGTTATTCTGCTGCCACTGGCCCTGCTGAGCTGCTGGAGTGGTGAGATTTTAGGAGAAAAGTCATCGTTGTCACCCAGACTGGTGCCAGCCCCGTGCAGAGTCTGCAGAGGGGGTGTGTGTGTGTGTGTGCTCCATGGAACTGCAGCCAGGGCACTCTGGGGCATCACTCCCAGTTCTCCCGGGTAATTCAGTAACAATCTATTGCATCATGCTGTGATCCCTGGAAAGCTTTGTTAATTATCTGTATGAGACAGGGCAGAGCTTCACCGATATCCTGAATTTTCCATAGCACTGGAAACACTTTGCTTTATCCAGTTAAACCCCCTGGGCAGTGACCCTGCAGAGTGGGGCATCAGCAGGGTGGTCCCGTCCACGGGGTCAGCCCAGCTCCTACAGAATGGTACAAATTAACCCTTTTTTGTGTGTTTGCCAAGGTCTGACTCTCGCCTCACACAGCTCCTGCGCCTCTCCTGGGTTTGAGCTGTAAGTTCACACGGTGCCCGAAGTGAGGGGTGGACAGGTACAACCACAGCAGGAATTGCAGCCCGTTCCCAACCACCGCCGTGTTCCTGCACCACCTGCTGGCCTCTAGTGGGAGAAAATTCCCACCAAAATCCAGGAAAACCTCAAAACTGTAGTTTTTGTACACATATTCTAGTTATAAATCAAGCTGTGCTAAGGAATTGCTACAGTGCTGTTTGTTTTTTGCAGATATTGGTGCTGAAAGATGCACCTTCAATTTTACCATCCGTGATTCCCCAACTTATTTCATAAATGTCCAGTCCTGGGGCAGAGAAGAGTACATCAGATCCCTCTCAGACAGCTTCAGGGTTGGTGACTGTGGTGAGTTTATTTATTATTTTATTTATTTTATTTATTTTATTTATTCTCATTGCATTTCTGTTTGCATGGGAATCAGGGGTGTGCTGGTGGCTTTGCTGTGTTTTGCTCTGAGGACTCAGCAAACAGCCTAATTGGAAACAAATTGTTCAGTTCTGTTCAGTTTAAAGAGAAAAGGAACAAGATTCCAAGGATTTCAACTCAAGCCCAGTAAATACGTCAACAAAAGAAACCCACTGAGTGCAGCAGCTCAGAACTGGCCGGCAGTTAATCAATGTCAAATCTTACATTATAGTGAGGTCTTAAAAATGATGAAAAATCAGCTGTAAAGCAGCTTGGTGTTTGTCTTCCCTCAGTTATAGATATGACTATGATTGCTCATAAAACCACAACAAAAATCCTGTATTTATTTATGGGATGTGCTCTTGTCTTTTTAAGTTCATAGAAAGATTTTGCTGCTCGTGGTTGGGTGGGTAAAACTTGTGAGCATGCAGAGTGTACACACAAAAATATCTATAATTGTATCTATAATCAATTTCTAACATTACTTCTCAATGCTTTATTTTAGTTACAATTGAAAATCCTTTAATTCAGTTTAAGGAAGCAGAAAGAGAAGAAAAATTCAACCCTATAACTCCTAGGTAAATTTAAAGCTTAGAGTGGTAATTCTTTCTAGAAAGATCGAAGTTAAGACTTGCTTTAATTTCCAGCAACATGAAATTGGTAGAAATATTTGCTGTTTTCTTGTTGTGTAGCTGTACCTTCCTGCTGTGCTCAACAATGATCAAATCTCCAAGGAGAATATATTTCATAAATAGATTGTCATAAAGCAATAATATTCTTTGTTCCTAAACACAGTAAATTTCATTCTTTGAGTAAAATCTACTAGAATTTTTGCATCTTTAGGACAAACTATAATAGAATAAAGTTGCTTTTTCGTATGAATTGGATTAACGTTTCACACTGTGGATACATCAGTGAGTGCAGTGCTGATCCTTGGCATTTGTTCTGTTCTAGTGGCTACAAATTATTGCTCAGTGAAAATCACTCTGTGGTTAAAACCTCTTCCTGCTACGACACAGACAGCAGGCTGCTGTCTCTGCTGCACCTGCCTGTCAAGAACCCTCAGGATTATTATTCCCTGGGGGACATCGTGGCAAATGGACAAAGCCTCCATGGGAGAGTCCTCAACGTGCTGGCAGCTGTGATGTCAGTGAGTGAGGAGCATTTCCCTGCTCCAGCACGAGTAATTTCATTGGAAATGTGTGTAAATATGGATTTTGGGCTGTGATGTCAGTGAGTGAGGAGCATTTCCCTGCTCCACCACGAGTAATTTCACTGTAAATATGGATTTTGGACTGTGATGTCAGTGAGTGAGGAGCATTTCCCTGCTCCACCACGAGTAACTTCATTGTAAATGTGTGTAAATATGGATTTTGGGCTGTGATGTCAGTGAGAGAGGAGCATTTCTCTGCTCTGCCATGAGTAATTTCATTTTAAATCTGTGTAAATGTGAATTTGGGGCCTCACATTGGCCAGGGCTTTGTTTGTTCAGTTTGGCAGCTGAGTGACAATAATCAGACACGCCCTTTAATGAGATTTTCATCACCAAAATGAAGGGAAAAATTAAGTGATCCCATTTTTAGTAGTCTACGGGGTTTTCCCCTCTCTTTTCTAACCTTTCTATTTTCTAGGTTATGAGTTTTATTCTCCTGAACACTGAATAAAGGACAAGTGACTGCTTCTCTTTCTTCCTAAAGGTTGGGGAGCCCAAGTATTTTATGACTTCAGACAAAAGGAAAGGCCAGAGGTGTGAAGTAAAGCTCTACGATGAAACAGAGAGGTCCTTCCCAATAGTATGGTAAAATGTCCTTTAATTCACTAAAAGACACAAATTCATGCAAGCATGAATTAGAAATTAGCTATAACACACACTAATTAACTATAAAACCATCCTTTAATTTAAATATGTTGTTATTTAGGAGGCAACTGTGATAAGACAGCAATGTAGACTGAAAAGAGACTTAAAAAAGAGATTCATTAGAGTGGCCTTATATATCTTGTGGAGTTTTATGGCTTGCTGACAGCCTGCTGGCTCATGGATGGCAAAATGAAGCTCAATTCCAAATAATTCCTTGTTTTTAATGTGGACATTTGAGCTAATTCAGGAAATGGCATTTCAAACCAGCTGCAAAGGCTGCTCTGTCTCTTCCACAAACAGCAGGGCAGGAAGAAGAAGAGCATGATCCATTCATAAAGTCAAGCAGAATTGCAAGTGGAGTGGAAATAGGTTGAAATAGTTCTAAAATAGCTTTTAAATATTTAAAATAATGCAGAAACATTTTGATACAACTTTGTATTTTCAAACTCTGTCCTGTTCACAAACATGACCCCACCCACCCCATCCCTGCTGTAAACTGTGCCTTGTTCCCAGAGGAACCCTTGCATTTTGCCAGAGTTTGTTGTATAAACTTGTGGCTTTTCCACATCCAGGGGCATGTGGGGCTGTGGGTGTTCCCTTGCCCTGGGATTGCAGTTTGGGAGTTGAAAAATTACTTTAGTGACCTTTGTGCCCTCAGAGGAAGCAGCAGCCAGCCCTGCACTCTGAGCTGGAACAGTGTTATCAGCAGGGATGGTTATCATGGGATGTTTAACACAATTTATACCCACAAACCCAAAAGAAGCAGTTCTGGGGTGAACTCTTCCAGCCCAGGGTTAATTTGGAGCAGCTCCTCCATCAGTTCTCTCTCAGTGCTGGGATTTGGGCACTGTCAGGGTATTTCAGAGCCCAGCAGTGAAGAGGTGGCTGAACAATATCAGACAAAAAGGAAGTATCTTAAATCCTTTCCCAAGGATTAAGGAGAAAACCCACCAGAACAAATCCGTGCTTTGGCTGTGTTCTTGCCAGCCAAATTTAGGAGGAGCTGAATGAGATTTTATCAAGAGACCATGAAATTACCATTTTGGGGGGATATTCTGACCTCACTCCAGTCCTTCATCATCCCCAGCCACAAAGATCCCAGTGTTGGAAGTGGCTGAACATCTGGCCTGGGGATCTGAGCAGCCAGTCTGGCCCAGCACAGCCCAGCACAAACAGCTCCTCTAACTGGGATTGGCTTCAGTTAGAAATGACTGTGATAAAAGCTGAAATACAGCATTTCCCAGGTATAAGCTGCAGTTAAACCCACCTTTGTTTTATCCTGTTTGGGATAAACAGGCACATGGAATTTCAGTGTGTGTCACAAAGGAATCATGTCCCCTCTGAGCAATTTTATTATAACTACATTATTTAGTAATTTAGTGCTAAACAGTTTGAGTGCCGTTTGAAAAAAAAGTTATGATACAGCCACTTTTGTTTCATTTAGCTGGGATAATGAATCCATCCAGCTGGCACAGAGTTGGATCCCCCAAGAAACAGGTAAAACACTCTGGTTTATGGTTTGAATGTAGTTCTTCACGTAACATTTATTCTACACTAACATGGGGGTGTTTTTGTGCACAGTTATATTTGCATCAGATGTGAGAATCAATTTTGACAAATTTAGGAACTGCATGACTGCAACTGTGATATCCAAAACCATCATTACAACTAACCCAGGTAAGAGCTGCTCAAGTATTTCTTAGGTTTTAGTAATTATTCTAGGCTAGAATGCATTAATTAATCTATTGGAACTGTGATTTCTTCTGCCTGCTTCTCACAAAGTTCCCTGGTTTTTGTCTGCCAATGCCTTTGGCTTCTACTATTTTATTTTATTTTATTTTATTTTATTTTGGCAATTTTCAGATGTTTATTCCACACAGGACTAACAGTTAAAATAAAAAAGAGAAAATCAAATCTTTGCTAATTCCAACATGCTTGTGCTACCAGAACAAAAACTTGTAAAATACGAAATGCTGTGATTTTTACATGCAACAAATACTAATCATTTTTTAAAATGTGCCTTCAGAAACAGCAGAAGCAAATGTTCTCTTCAGCTTCATCAAAGAGAGTGCCCAGGCAGGAGCTCTGCCCAGCCCAGGGAAGGAGCTGGCAAATGAAACCATGAACTGTAAGCATTTGATTTTATTTCCCAGTGTCATTTCACAGTGCAGCTGAAAGAATTTCTGCTCTGTGTATTCAGAGAAACAAAACTCAGGTCCAGCCTGGCTGAATATTTAAAGTTTGGATGGTTTTTTGGGCTGTCCCTTATTTTATCTTTATGTATCTTCAGCTGACTGTGCCAGCTGCAGCCTGGCTGGTGTGTTCTTTCTGCCTCCAATCAGCATGGAAAAGTCGGGGGGAAACTTTTGTCAAAAACTCCTTTTGGAGGACACAAAGATTAAATAATAGATTTATTCCTGCTCTGAGCCCTCTTTTGTTTTACTTTTTTGTGAGGGGGCTTTTCTGCTGCTTTAAATCTCCTTTTTATTACCTTAAGATCCATTTTTGCTGTTGCTCTTAGAATAATGTTTTGCTCAGACACACTTAACATGTCTTTTAAACTTGTAGTGGAGACTGTAGTGGATGTGTACACAGTGGAACAGCTGAAAGAAAAAGCTCTCCAGAGTGATGGGAAACTGGAGCCTCTCCATGGAATTATTTATGGCTACATTTCCACCCTGGACATCGACGAAAATGTGTCCAAAGTTCTGCGCAACAGATGGTGAGCAACTGCCTGCCTGGAATTTGTACTAAAAACTGCTTGTCCCTCTTCCCCAGACCCAAAGGAGATGGGGCAATATTTTAGTCCTGTCCCAAAGAAGAAATTGAACTCCTCTGGAGATACCATGTGGGTTTCTGTGGTGGGTTTCTGCTGTGGGCTCTGTGAAGGACTTGCTCTTCGTGGTCCAAGAGTGAAAAAGAAAGCGACCACTTTGTCTCAGACAGACTCAAGAGTTTAGAAGATGAGAAAATTTCTTAAAGACGAAGTCTCTTGGGAAATCTCAGCCTAGAAAAACATTTCAGGAAGAATAAATTGCATATCTGCATGAATTCTCTCCTCCTGTTCCAGCTCAATCTGCCGGTTCATCGTGAATGAAAGGTCAAACAGCTGCACCTTCTGCAGTGAAGTCTCTCCAGAGGCCAAGTCCACCTTTGCCAGCTTTGACATCCTGGTGGATGTGACAGATCACACAGGAACCCTGCGTTCCTGTTACCTGTCTGACTGTGTTGCTGAGGAAACCCTGGGCTGCACAGTAAGGGGGGAACTGGGCTGTTCTTAATGAGCTCAGCTGGGGAGCCTGAAGAGAATCACAAATATCTGTCAATGTTCTCTATGTGTGTGTGTGTGTGTGTGTGTGTGCGTGTGTGTGTGTGCAAGAGGATGGATGGATGCATGGATGGACACACAGAGCTGTTTACCAAGGCAAAAGTGGCAACAAGAATTGTGTTCAGTGTAAGATTAAACACCCAATTCAGAACACTGCTTTTCTGAGAACGTGGCTGGAAATGCCTAACTCTGATTTTCAAACACCCTGCAATTTATTCTTGTTGATTTGGTACATATATCACACCAAACATTACATTAAAATAGAAAAATGCAGCTTAGAAATGTATAAAAATGTGTAAGGTGTTCTATTCATCATCATTCTGTTGTGGAGATGTTTCAACAACCTGCTGAAATGTTCTCTGGTGTCCTGTGAACAGGTCCATGAATTCCTCATGCTGGAAGAAAACCAGAGGACTGCACTGAAATGGCAACTCCTCTTGGAACGAAGCAAGATTTATTTCAAGGTTAGTATTTAATGTTAATTCAAAGCAGTGACTGTTTTGTCCTTTCGGGCAGAACTCTTCTTACTCTCCCATCTCCCCTTTCTCTGTCCTTATTCCAGGCCAAAATGAAAGTGTTTTACTTCAGCAGTGACAGGTATATGGCACAAATATGCACTCACACAGGAAATAATGCAAATAAATCTGTCAAACATGCTGTGTGACATCTGAAAATAATCTCTGTCATGGTGCTGTGATAACAAAAATCCTTAATTATTTTCCCAGGTTACTTCATCACCCAACTGGAGCACTGGATTAAAAGCGAATCTTCTGTCCTGCAAACTGGCAGATCCTGTAGAGGCCAGTCAGAGCTTGTTGGGAAGAGACTGGGATTATTAATAAATGCTAGGAAAGACTTCCTCCACTCTGCTGTTAGAGATGGAATTCTGCTGTTGTTGGATTTTGCCAAGTCTGTTCTGATGGTAAAGAAGGAATGCAGGTTACAGTACCTCTGAGTGGGCTTCTGAGTTCATATTTTTGGGTGATTGTACTTTCAAAAGTGTACTTGGGCCTCCGCTTAAAAGTTAATTCTACTAAATTCAACCCCTTCCAAGAGGACTGGAAGGTTTCCTCACTCAGCTGAGATCCTGGAAAAAATCAGAAATAACAAATAGGTCAAGCGAGATCTGTTGAACTTCTGTGGTTTTAATTTTGCTGCTTTTGTGTTAAAAGAAATAAAGACCCCCCCGCTTGAAACACTGGTTTGTGGTGCAGCTTGGTGAGGCCAAACATGGAATTTTGACAACAGTGGGGCTGATTATCTTTAGGCAAAGTCTAATTAGAACAATCAATTAGCAGTGACCTCTGACAAGGAAATAACCAAGCTGAGGCTGTAAGCAGGACTCTGCTCACCAAAGCTGGATTTAGAGAACCCAGGTATGTATATTGTGCCTTTCTCCGTGTATTTTTCCCCTATTTTTAATACATTCCTGTCCCATTTTTGTCACATTTTCACCTTCTGAGCACATTGGGACTCAGACTATTTCGAAGAGAGGGAGAGCCCCCAGTTCTCCTCTGGCAAAGGATTTGTTAGGCCAGGACAACCCAGGGAGCTCAGACCCCCCTGGTGCCCTCCCTGCCCCTTAAAGCAAGGTGGCACAGAGAACACCACAAGAGAAACAGGGAATCCTGACAAGCAATCCCACATTGCATCCCTGGCCCACGTGGGAGGGGATAAAGGACCCCAAAAATGCTGCCAGTGCTGGGTCACAGCATCCCTCTTGTAGCAATAAACAATCCAACATTTTCCAGCCATAACAATTCCCATTCCGAAGGGAATATTTCCAATAACTCAATCCCAACTCTGTCAATGCCCAGGGCTGGAGACCAAAGTGCAATTGATACCCTGCTGCTGTTACCAGAGATGGGAATGTTTGACAGGCAGGAGGCAATGCAAGCAGTACAGACATTTAATTCCATCATTCCTCTGCCAGAATTGTTCACCCTAATGTCTATTTTAATTCTGAAGAAATTCTGAAGAAATTCTTTAATTTCTTCTCCCAGTGTGGTGTGCAGCACTCTGAACTGTTCTGAGCTGCTTCTCTTTGGGAGACAGGAATTTTCTCTGTAAAACTCCCCACTTTCAAAACCAAATCATTCCCTAGCAGTTATTAAGATTGGGCTCTGATAAATGGAAGTGTTTAACTTTGGTGCTTTGCACTGATTAAAGAAAAGAAAAGTCCATCTGTTTTTGTTAGAAATGAGCCACTTCTCTGCAATCTTTGAAATTGGTTACGTTTGGATGTTTGCATGGGGAGGATTTTTTAAATTATATTTTACAGCTTTCTCTGTTGAATTGAAATAGAACTCGCTGTCATGCAAACTGGTGGGGAGCGTTGGATCAGCTGGAGCTGGGAACTGGGGGAAGTTACCCAGTGTGGCTTTTAGCAGCTGGAAATCCTTAAAAACTCCAACTGCTGCACTGCATTGGGTAACAGCAACTGCTGCAGTTACAGTTTTACTAAAAATATCTTGAAATCAGTCAAAAGACAAGTTTAGTGGTGATCTTTACCCATATGCTTCTTTATTCTCGATCTTTTTTGCATTATTTTACTTTTAGCACATATTTAAAGCTCAGTTTAGGAAAAAACCAATCTGCCAAACATCTGGCACACTTCCTGCTGCCTTCGCCCCTTGGAGTGGGAGGAAAAGCTTTCCTCCTTTAATTTGTGTGTTTGAAAAAAGCAGGAGGAATCACAAAACTAATCGAAAAAATCAAACATCTTTCTCTTATTAGAGGAAACTCTCTGTGAAACTGCAATTCTTGATTTAGAGTTGCACATCTACACCTACATCTTTGGTTTCCCACAGCATGGCCGAGCCTTAGCTCCTGCATTTGAACCGTTTAGATCAATAATTTTTATTTTAAGGCAATACACTGGCAAAACTCAAAGCATCAGAAGAGAAGCACACACAGAAGGGCATCCAGCCCCATTCCCCTCCCCAGTGCCTCCATCATCAGTTCCCGGTGCAATTTTGGAATTAAATTTTGTACTCTGGAGCTTCTGGGCTCCACCTGCTCCAGGCTGGGCTGGACTCCAGGTTTGCTGAAGCCTCCTTGAAATGTGGGTGTCAGTCACACACCTTTCGGGCTCCTGGGTGGAGGATGTGTGGCACTCCATGGGCACCTGGGGCAAGTGTTCATGTCCCAGATGTCCCCATGGATCCGTGCCTCAGGCTGCCCGAGTTTGCTGTGCCACCTTGAACCTCATGGACAGCACGTCCCTGATCCCCGCCTCGATCTCATCGTTGGCCTCCACGGGCCCCACTCCTTTGGGAGACCCCGTCAGAATCAAGTCCCCCTCTTCCAGGGTGAATATCTGGCTGATGTAGCTGATCAGGTAAGGGATGGAGAAGATCATGGAGGAGGTATCTCCCTCCTGCCTCAGCTTCCCGTTCACCTTCAGCCAGATCTGCAGCTTGTGCGGGTCCGGGATCTTCTCCTTGGGCACAAAATCACTGACGGGGCAGGACGAGCCGAACCCTTTGGCCAAAGTCCAGGGCAGCCCCTTCTTCTTGCACTCCTCCTGGGTGTCGCGGGCCGTCATGTCCAGGCACAGGGCATAGCCGGCCACATGCTCCATGGCCGCGTCCTGCGGCACCGCCCGCGCCGGGCGGCCGATCACCACCCCCAGCTCCACCTCGTGGTGCAGGCTCCGGCAGTAGTAGGGCCGCACGATGGGCGACCCCTCCCGCACGTAGGCCGAGGAAGGCTTGAGGAAGAAGAGCGGCTCTGCGGGCAGGGCGCTGCCCATCTCCTTGGCGTGCTCGGCGTAGTTGCGCCCCACGCACACGATGTTCCTGCCCCACTCCCAGAACCGCGACAGCGGCTTGGAGCCGGCCATGCCCGCGGCGCTCCTCCCGGCCGCCCTTGCCGTGTCCTTGCCGGGCCCCGCTCGGTGCTGCGGCTTCTCCTGCTGCTCCTGCTCCTCCTCCGCCGGCTGAGCGGGCGGGCCGAGGGGCC
>WEKY01052742.1:0-10701 GCA_013390045.1 Picathartes gymnocephalus | reverse complement strand
CCCATTCCCATTCCCATCTCCATCCCCATGCCCATCCCCATTCCCATGACCATTCCCATCCCCATTCCCATTCCCATTCCCATTCCCATCCCCATCCCATTATCCCATCCCATTATCCCATCCCCATCCCTGCAGGGTTTGGGTGAGCTTTTCCCACTTTTTTCCCCCCAATTTTTCCAGCAGGGTTTGGGTGAGCTTTTCCCACTTTTTTTCCCCCCAATTTTTCCAGCAGGGTTTGGGTGAGCTTTTCCCACTTTTTTTCCCCCCAATTTTTCCAGCAGGGTTTGGGTGAGCTTTTCCCACTTTTTTTTCCCCACATTTTTCCCAGCAGCTGACACAGGGATTGATTTGTGTGGGGATCTGGGACCCATCACTGCTCCTTGGGGAGGCCTTGCCCCACATGGGCTGGCCAGGATCTGCCCCTCTGGGAGGGATTTCCCAAGATTTCAGGCAGCCAAGAACAAAGTGCTGCCAGGCATCCCTTGATTTTTTTCTTTTTTTTTTTTTGCTTTTTCCAAGATAAAAACTGGAAAACTCTTGGTGCCAACTCCACTCCTTGTCCTCAAGAGCAGCCAGGGAGCAGCTGGGGCTCCCAGGCCTCTCCAGCCTTCACTTGGTGCAAAATCAGGGCTGTGTTTTATTTGTTTTTAAGTCAGAGAAAGGTGCAGGGTTTTATTTGCAGGTGTGAGGAGTCGCTTCACACGAGTGAAGTCATTCCCTTTTTTTTTCTTTTCTTTTGGGAGAAATGGAGGGTTTGATGGCAGCTCCCAGCACTGGGGTGGAGTTGATTTCAGGGATTTTCACGTGTGGACTGTGAACGTCTTTGTTGCCACTGGAGTCTGGGTTGGGGGATTTTTCCTTTGCTGCAAACTGGACCAAGGTTTTTTTTTTTGGTTTGTTTTTTTTTTCCCCTTTTATTAAGTTATAGTTTGGATTTATTCCCCTCCATGGAAGGGGAAGGATTTATCCAACTGCAAATCTGCCTTGGCACCATGGCCCGAATTCCTCATTTGCCATGAAATGCTGGAGTTGTCGGTGTTCCTTTGGAATTTTATTTATCCTGGGAGCTTTTTTGCTCCACAGCTCAAAGCTGGGACAAATTCCAGCCGTTCCTGGTGCCAGGGCAGGGATCCCAGGGTGGCTTCAGTGACCTCTGTGTGTGTTGGTGACCTGAGAACTGGGGAAGTGACAAAGTGTAGAGCCCTGATTATTAAATTTCCAGCTAATTTAGCTTAATTGATTGTGCATTTCGGGGCTGATCACACTGACTGCGCTCTGCACTGACCCCAGCCTGGAGCTCTCCTGGTTCAGCCAAATTTCCTGCATGGAAAAGGGAATTCACTGGAATTTCTCCTCAGGAAGGTGGGGAGGGGGAGGTTGATGCCTTAGAACACTGTGAAGTCATTAATGATCAGCTACAGCTAAAAAATTGAAAGCTTTTAATTAAAAATATTAAAAAAATCACCATTTTGCTCTGTGGATTCATTGGAATAAAGTGCAGAGGAGGCTTTAGGTTCCTGGCAGCCCCGAGGTCAGGAATTATTTCCTGATAATTTCAGGCTGTTATCCATCAGTGCTTCCCTGTTTTGTCTGGATTTAGGGATGTTATCCCTCAATAAGTGGCTGCTGTGACAATTCCATGACTCCCCACTGTGTGTTTAGGAAGAAAAGAAAGAGAGTAATTGCCCTTGGTATAAATTATTATAATTTAAAGAAATCACGAGGTTTTTCTGCAGCTTTCACTCCAGTCCCATCCCAGCAGGTCCCAGGGATGATGCCAGGCTCTGGATCCCCTCCCTGAGGGCCCAGGGCCAGTGAAATGTGAGGACTCCAGGCCTCAGGAGAGCATTTCTACAGCACTGAGGATGTTCCAGCAGGACTGAGCGCTGTGACCATGCAGCAGGGCCTGGGGCAGGAATTTTGGGGTGTGGCACAAAGCTCAGCCCGGAGCTGAGCTCCAAATCCCCAAATTCCTCCTTTCTGGCAGGAATGGAGCTGTTGGAGCAGTGCAGGCTCAGTCCCCTCAGCCTGGGATGTGCTCCTGCCTCTCCTGCTGCGTTTCCTGGCAGGCTTTGGGGTTTATTCCTCCAGCTGAAGGAATGAGCAGTGCCAGGCACCTTCCCAGAAGCAGGAATTCCTTGGAGAAGCAGAAAGCTGAGTTCAGAAGGCACTGAGTCATTCCTGGGCTGGGCAGCCCTCACCATTTGATGCTGAGGGCAGAGTTTGCCCTCTCCACGGCGTGGTATTCCGTGTGCAGCAATTCCAGAACCTTCTCTGAGCCCCAGCCCCCCAGCCAGTGCTGGTAGAGCTCTCCCACAGCCTGGTTTTCCTCTGGAATCTCAGCCCTCAGGGATTCATACAACCTCTCCAGCTGCTGCAGCTCCTCCTTGCTGGATTCCCCCTCCAGTTTGATCTGCCCTCCTCCGTTCAAGCAGCCTGGGGGGAAAAAAAAAAAAAAAATCCTAAAAAATTCCAGTTGGTTTATTCTGCTCCTGTAAACAGCTGCAGGAATGAAAACACCTCAGGAATGGAGGGTCACTCCCAGTTATCTGCCAGCAGCAGGGCCACAGGGCAGGGAGAGCTGGGCATTTGCCAGCTCTTATCTCCTGCCCCCAGCACGGAGCCAGAGCCCCTTCCAGGGGAGCTCAGCCCTGGGGGCTCAGCTGGAGGGAAGGGAAAAGTGCCTGGGATGTGTTCTGAGCACTGGGAGGCTCCCAGAGCTCTGTGGATCCTTGGCAAGGAGCAGCTCCAAGGACCAGGAGTGGCCCCTCAGGGGGGGTCAGGCTGCCCCTGCTCCCTGCCAGCCCCTCCCAGGGGAGCCAGCAGGAAAAGGAAAATGGAATAAAACATTCAATTAAGGAAGTGACTTTGGAATCAAACAGGTGGGAAGTGAATTGGGAATCAAATGGGTAGGAAGTGACTCAGGAATAAAATATTAAGAAGGTGAGTTTGGAATAAAATACTAATGACTTTGGACTCAAGTAGGAAGTGATTTTGGAATCAAACATTAAGGAAGTGAATTTGGAATAAAACAGGTCGGAGGTGACTGACTTAGGAATCAAATAGGTGGGAAGTGATTCTGGAATCAAATGGGTAGGAAGTGACTTTGGAATAAAATGGGTAGGAAGTGACTGACTTAGGAACCAAAGAGGTAGGAAGTGACTGACTTTGGAATCAAATATTAAGGAAGTAACTTTGGAATCAAATACTAAGGAAGTAACTTTGGAATAAAACAGGCAGAAAGTGACTTTGGAATCAAATGGGTAGGAAGTGAATTTGGAATAAAATGCGTAGGAAGTGACTGACTTTGGAATCAAATATTAAGGAAGTAACTTTGGAATAAAACAGGCAGAAAGTGACTTTGGAATCAAATATTAAGGAAGTGACTTTGGAATAAGACAGGTAGGAAGTGACTTTGGAATAAAATGAGTAGGAAGTGACTTGGGTATAAAATGAGTAGGAAGTGACTTTGGAATAAAATATTAAGGAAGTGACTTGGGAATCATTTAGGTGACTTTGGAATCAAATATTAGGGAAGTGCCTTTGGAATCAAATATTAGGGAAGTGCCTTTGGGATCAAATGGGCAGGCAGTGCCTTTCTCCAGCAGGCACAGCAGCATTCCGTGCAAGTGCCATACCTGAGGGACAGGCCATGACCTCCACGTAGTGATAGGGGCACTTCCCCCGCTTCAGCTTCTGCACCAGGTTCTGGATGTTCCTGAATCCATAGGCCAGAGCAAAGTGGAGCAGGACCACTCCATCCCTCTCCAGGGTCACCTCCTGGAAGTCCTTGTTCCTGAAGGAGCAGAAGAAATGGTTTCTCCAGACGAATTTCTGTTTTGAACTTCAAAGGGCCTGTGCTGAACCCGAATTCTTTGTGGATCTCGCTTAAAAGCTGTCCCAGTTCTGTGCCATCCATGGAAAACAGGAAGGAATTCCTTCCAGAGCCTTCCAGGATTTGTTGGAGACACCTGAGCAGGGTTTGCAGAAGGAAATCTGTGCTGTGGGAAGTTCAGCACACGGAGCATTTCCCTGTAACAGACCTGAGCTCCTTCAGCCAACATTAATTAAACTTCTACTGGATCAAAAAACACGGGAACAAATCCTGACTGAGAATTCCAGACCCCTAAGGTTAGTGGGAATACCTGTTCCTGATTTAAAAAGTAAGTAATTTGATTTTTAGCAACTATTTGAGACCGTTTTTACTGCTTCCTAAACCAGGGAATCCTAAACATAAACACTGCTCATTAGGGATATAATGAATTCCAAGGGATACATTACATTAGAACTGGGAAGCCAGAAGGAATCTCGGGTGGAGGAGCCTCAATGGCCAAACTCAGGTGATTTATTTTCTATTTCACTGCAGTTCAACAGAGCCCCAAAGCCCTCCCACGAGGATTCCTGGGATCAATAATTAGTGACAAATCCCCCTGATTGGCCTGGTCCGAGGTGAGGAATCCCAGCTCCACCAGAGCTCTGCCTTCTCCATTACTCTGGAATTTTATAACTAATCTAAAAATTGCCAGTGGGAAAATCCATCAGGTCAAACTCCAGGGTGTGGGTGGGGAAGGGGCTGGGATTCTCCCTGGGAAATTGGGGCTGGAATTCCTCCTTGGAAATTCTTCCTTGGAAATTCTCCCTGGGACATTGAGGCTGGAATTCTCCCTGGGAAATTGGGGCTGGGAAATTGGGGCTGGAATTCTCCCTGGGAACATGGGGCTGGGAAACTGGGGCTGGAATTCTCCTTGGGAAATTCTCCCTGGGAAACTGGGGCTGGAATTTTTCCTGGGAAATTCTCCCTGGGACATCGAGGCTGGAATTCTCCCTGGGAAATTGGGGCTTGGAAATTGGGGCTGGAATTCTCCCCTGGGAAATTGGGGCTGGAATTCTCCCCTGGGAAATTGGGGCTGGAATTCTCCCTGGGAAATTGGGGCTGGAATTCTCCCTGGGAAACTCTCCCTGGGAAATTTGGGCTGGAATTCTCCCTGGGAAATTGGGGCTTGGAAACTGGGGCTGGAATTCTCCTTGGGAAATTCTCCCTGGGACACTGAGGCTGGAATTCTCCCTGGGAAATTGGGGCTGGGAAATTGGGGTTGGAATTCTCCCTGGGAAATTGGGGCTGGGAAACTGGGACTAGAACTCTCCCTGGGAAACTCTCCCTGGAATTCTCCCAGGCTGCATGGAATTGGCTGATTTATTGCTCAGCAGTTGAGGGATTGAGCACCCAACTCTCGTCCTGCAAATGAAATGTAACACTGCAAAGCAAGTCCCGACCCCTGAGCGCGGAGAAAATTCCAGAAAAATGGAATTTCCTGCAGGATTCCAGCTTCTTACTTGAGAGGTTTGTAGTGGATGGAGCCCACGTGGATCCCGAAGAGCTCCTGGGCTGCATTTCTGAAAATGTGCTCCAGGTACCCCCCAGAGCCCCCTCCAGGGTGGGTGCTGAGCTCCTCCTCAGCCCTGCCCAGCCTGGGGAAAAGGCACAGAGCAGCAGCTTCAGGGAATTTGGGATCAAACAAAAAAATTCCAGGGGGTTCAGGACAATGGGAGCAGCCAAGCAGCAGCTCCTGCTGAGCTCCAGCTTTTTCCCTTTCTCCTGGGAAGCAGCTCCAGGGAATTGTGGCATCCACAGGGGGTGTGGATGTCCCTGGAAATGTCCCAGGTCAGGGCTTGGAGCACCCTGGGATAGTGGGAGGTGTTGGGTTGGATGATTTTAAGCTCCTTCCCACCCAAACTATCCCATGATTCACTAATTAATCACCTTGTGTAATTAAGAGAGGAGCTGGAGAGATTGTCCAGAGGAAATTCAGTGTATTCTGGGCATTAAGTATTTAAAATCCCAATTGTTCTGGTTCAAGTGACACAAGAAATCAAACCAAGGGCAGACACACTTGGGTAAAACAGCAGGAAAAGGGGAATTCTGAACTCTCTAAATCCTGGAGGGAAAAAAAAAAACCAGGGAAAGGGGGATTCTGAACTCCTAAATCCTGGAGGAAAGGGAACAGGGAAAGGGAAATTCAAAGAGAACAGGGAAAGGGAAATTCTGAACTCCATAAATCCTGGAGAAAAGAAAAATTCAAAGGGAATGGGAAAAAGGGGAATTCTGAAGTCCCTAAATCCTGGAGAAATGGGAAATTCAAAGGGAATGGGAAAAGGGGAATTCTGAGCTCCTAAATCCTGGAGAAAAGGAAAATGCAAAGGGAATGGGAAAAAGGGGAATTCTGAAGTCCCTAAATCCTGGAGGAAAGAGAACAGGGAAAGGGGAACTCAAAGAGAACGGGAAAAAGGGGAATTCTGAACTCCTAAATCCTGGAGAAAAGGGAGCACGACTGAAATGGGATTTTGTTCTTACACGGTGTCCAGGGGAGCAGGATCTACATCCGGCAGGGACACTCCTTCCTGCTCCAGCAGCTTCAGCACTTCTCCTAGAGCAGAACCAGGCACAAAGAGCTCTTATTTTTGGGATGAAAGGAAACAAACCCCCCCCAGAGCAGTCCCCAGACTGCACCTGCATTTACCAGGGCAGGATCTGCACTATTAAAATGTGCATATAAATCAATATACAGAGGCAAAGGGTTATTCCAGCCAGGGAACACTGCGAGGCTCCCAGGATCAGCTGGAGTTGGGAATCTCCTGTGGATTTGTTTACCTGTGGTGATGACACAATCCACATCCCTGGTTTGGTATTCCTGGTTGAAGAAGTCTGGCCTGGAGGCCTCCAGCTTTTTGTCATAGCAGGGCATGACTGTGACATGGTAGATCCTGTCAGGGGGCAGGTGCTGCAAGAGAGACAAGGCTGGAGCAGCCAAAATTCCCCCTGTCCTGAGCAGGGAAGGGGATTCCAGGAGCCAAGGAGAGTTGGGGAAATGCCCCAGTGCCCCTGGAATAATCCTCTCTATTAGTGAATATTTATGTGTTTATACATTTATGCACAAATGAAATTATTTCTCCCCTAGAAGCCAATTTCAGCTGCAGTCAGGGACAGCATTTATTAATATCATGAATATATCATTGTATCATTAACCAGTCCTTTACAGGTTTCATGGAATTCTGGAATGGTTTGGCTGGGAAGGGACCTTAAAGCCCATCCAGTTCCAAGTCCAACACCTCCCACTGTCCCAGGGTGCTCCAACCTGGCCCTGGACACTGCCAGGGATCCAGGGGCAGCCCCAGCTTCCCTGGGAATTCCATCCCAGCCCCTCCCCACCCTCCCAGGGAGGAATTCCTTCCCAAAATCCCATCTAACCCTGCCTTTGGCAGTGGGCAGCCATTCCCAGTGTCCTGGCACTGCAGGCCCTTGGGAATAATCTCTTCCCATCTTTCCTGAGGCTCCCTTCAGCTCCTGGGAGTTTCCCCCACTCTGGTGCAATGATCCAAGCTCAGGCAGAGAAGCCAATCCCTAATTAAGCCATTAGGGAATAAACTTCCTCCCTGCTCCCAAAGCTCAGCCCCACAAAAACCTCGGGATCATCCAAGCAATAAACACAGGCTGAGCAAACAGGTCACTGACCCCAGGCCATTTTCGGTCTCCCGTGCCAAATATTCCCAGAAACTGCCAAATTTTGGCCCAAAATCTGCAGCTGCTTCATGGAATTGTCAAAGCACTGCTCGTTAGTGGCCAATAAAAAAAAAACCAAACCCACAATAAATCAGCCTGGGTGCTGCAGCTCCTCCCTGGCCCAGTTTTGACTGTTGAAACTCCAAATATGCAGCTCCCATCTGGAAAGATTCCAGGGGTTAAGGACAGAATTAAAGCAGAGAGAAGCAGAACGTCAGGATGGGAATGAGGGACCATTTGTAGGCAAGACCTGCAGTAAGCACCAACTGCAGCCTTGGCTTGGGGTCGCTCATTTGGAATTATTCACCAACTTTAACCAACACAAAGCCACTGAAAATAAAGTTCCTCAGCTTTCCCAAATAATTCAGAGGCTTTAATTAGCCCATGCTTAATGTCCTGCCCTAATTACTACTCATGAGCTAAGACAGAAGTGAGGAAGATTCGCTGCCTCCTGCAAGGCAATACTGACCCTTAAGTGTGTGTAACACAGCAAAATTTAAAAAAAAAAAAATCAGCCTAAAGTGTTGAATTTGAGGAGTCTTGCAGGAAAAAGAGCATTTTCAGAGCTTTACCTGCTGCTCTGCAAAGTAACCCTTGACCAAGGAGCCCATGACCTGCTGGGGGGATTTGGTGGTGCTGATGTGGGGGATGATGAAGCTGCCGTGGGTTTTCTCTGCGTAGCAGATCCAACCTGGAAGGAAATTATTCTGTTAAATAATTTTAATTTAATTTAAATTAAATTAGAAAATAAAAGGCAAGCCTTTAGCCTGCCCATTCTCCCCTAAACCCCAGGTTTAGAGCTCATTAATCACCATTGCCAGCCTCAGTTCAGCACACAAACAAAGCAGCTTAAACCAGATTAATTTTAAGCTGTTTCAACACCGAGATCTGTGCTGTGAGGAGGATAATCCTGCAGGTAAAAACATCCATTTGCAGCTGTGTGAGCAGCTGCTGGATTTCTGGCTGCAGCTGGAACTGAAGCCATACCTGGGCAGGCAGAGGCCAGCATGGGCAGGGCCTTTTTATCCTCTGCCTGTCTGTGGAAACGCCTCACAAACTCCCTCTGGCTCTCCAGGAGGCTGAAATTCCTGGAGAAAGTTGTGTCAAACACGTAGTGAACACCTGGGCAGGACAGAAGTGGGTTAAAATCCAGCAAAATACAACAAAAAAAACTCCCACTTGACCCAGAGACAAGTTTGGTTACAGGCACCAAGCCCTGCAGCTGAGAGGGAGCATTTTTGCAGCACAGCAAGTGAGAGGAGAGGGGGAAATCTGGAATTTAAAGTTATTTTGAATAGTTTTTGGTAGGGTTTATGGAATGCTGGAATGGTTTGGGTGGGAAGGGACATTAAAGCTCAGGCAATTCCATGGGCAGGGACTTCTCCCACTATCCCAGGATGCTCCAACCTGGCCTGGGACACTCCCAGGGATCCAGGGGCAGCCACAGCTTCTCTGGGAATCTGTGCCAGGCCCTCCCCACCCTCCCAGCCAGGAATTCCTTCCCAAAATCCCATCTATCCCTGCCCTGTGGCTGTTTAAATCCCTTCCCTGGTCCTGTTACCACCTGCCTTTATAAAAAGTGCCTCTCCCTCCTTTTCCCAAGCTTTCCTTCCCTCACTCCAAGTCCATCAGGTGAAGTTTTGGGGTTAAATCCCATCAATTTGTGCTGAACCCCCAGAGAACAGAACACAACCCCAAACTCACCCAGACTCTTGAGGAACCTGGTCAGCTTCTGTGCTGTCTCCAGCAGCCCCAGTTTGCACCTGGCAGCCAGGGAGGCTCTGGACTGGGGTGAGACAGAAACCACCACCAGCTTCTGCTCCTGGGCAGCAGCAGCCTGGAAAAAAAACCAAATAATCCCAAATTGTGGAGTTGGCAGCACCACAGAGCTCCTCATACTCACTGTGAGAGAGGAATTTCCACCAAACCCTCCCAAATGGTTTAAAAATGAGAATAAACCACAGCAGTGCCGCCTGGAAAAAACCAAACAACCCCAAACTGTGGCACAGGCAGAGCTCCTCACAGTCACTCTGAGGCAGGAATTCCCATCAAACCTTCCCAAATTGTTTAAAAAGGAGAATAAACCACACCAGTGCAGCCTGGAAAAAACCCAAACAATCCCAAATTGTGGAGCAGAGCTCCTCACACTCACTCTGAGGCAGGAATTTCCACCAAACCCTCCCAAATGGTTTAAAAATGAGAATAAACCACAGCAGCACAGCCGGCCCAGTCCAGGGTCCTCCGGGGCTCTGGAATTCCCTCTTCCTGTGGCTTTTCCCCCTTTTTTTCTCTGCAGGGGGGAGTGGGACCCACCTTGTTGTGGGCCAGCACCCTGCTGAGCTCCCCGTGGCTCTGCTGGCTGACCAGAACGCTCTCAGCCGAGGTGATGCAGCCACTGCAGGCCAGGCAATCGTTCAGGGTGATTTTGGCTTTTTCCAGCTTTTCTGCTTCCCCATCCTGCAGAAAAAACAAACAAACAAACAAAAAAAAAAACAAACAAAAAAAACACAAAAAAAAAACCAGAGCAGGTTCAGTTCTGATGCCACAATTTAATGAGAAGATCCCCCCCCTTCTTTGTCGTAAATAATAATGGAGGTGTTGCTTTTTTTGATGCTCTTGGTTTATCATTTCAAAATGCCTTTAAATAAATTATGTTATTATATTAAATTTAAAATTATATAGTTACATTAGATCAATTATATTATAATGAATTATGTTATATAATTGTTATATTATAATTTACGCTATATTATTTTTATATTATTGTATACAATAAGATGAGGACAAAGCTACCTGAAGTTGGCTGCTTTTAATGGGATTATTTTGCACAGAAAAGAAGATTTGCTGAGGGATTTTATCATCCCAGCCAGTGGAAGGGAATATTTTCCCTTCTACCTGCCCTGAATAATTTGATTTTTCCCAATTGATTCTCCTCTAATCATCATTCCTCAACAAAGGCAGGAACAGAGCAGGAAATGAGGTGTTACTAAAATTTTAAAATAAGGAACCTGGCTCCTTTGGAAGTGCTGTATCCCCCCATTTTTTTTTTTTTAAATCAAAATATTCCTAAAATTCCCAGTTCCATTCCTAGAGGAATTCCCAGTTTGGTTAACTGAGCAATGCCAACTTTTTTTTTTTTTTTT
>WEKY01052741.1:0-108603 GCA_013390045.1 Picathartes gymnocephalus | reverse complement strand
TAGATAAAATGATGACATTGACATTCACTCAAGGTTTGGAATGCTACCATAAATCCTCCTATTTTTGTGGGATTAGTGGGCAGAGTTCTCATATACTTCAAGAAATTTAATATGTACAATTAACCAGATTTCAAAGCGAAAGAATGGGATGTGAATCATTTTCAGAGAAGAGTGTTTAGTGAGCAGAGATGTAAGAAAAGAAGCATGTACCATGAGATATAAACGCTAGGAAGTCCTTTCATCATTTTACGTTCTTTTTTTTCTCTTTATATTACATGATGCCTCAAAAAAGTCATCTGTTCTGGAAGGATATTAATTTTGACCAAGTAATTTTGAACAATGTCATATTGGTAGAAAATATTTTTTTATTATTGTTCTCAAATATATTTTTCTTGATTTATATATTTACTTGACGGTTTTCTGGATTGTCAAGACCCTTCTAGAAAGAACAGGGCCATGACCAGTAAGCAACTTAATGAAATTCTTCCTGCAGCTAATTTGTGTGGGGACAAAGGCCCTTTGTTACCATTGTTTCTCATATCTGGGTTTTAAATAAACCCACTCACACTAAAAAAAAAAAGGGGCTGTTTTCTGCTCACAAGTCAGTATCTTTTACTTAACATTCAATGGAAACAGTGAATTTTTTAGCCCAAAGGTTTCAGGAAGAAAAGGAACTCTTCCATTTCCCAAACATTAGTAATGTACAAACTGCAAATGAAAAGACTTATTTGCATGCTTAACTTAATCATGTGAATAGGTCTGTTCAGTATGTGCATGCCTGTTTGCAGAATGGAAGCCCAAAAGACCAATCTTAGTCCCAGTGGAATTAGGAAAGGCTTTACCAATTATTTCAGTAGAAGCAGGATCATGACATTACATATGAATGAGAATTGATGGTTTGGAGACACAATTGTTTGCAGAGCAACTGTTTTGTACACTGCCAATTTGTCCAGCTCCCTAAGGTCTGTTAGTGAGTTCCACAATTCTCTATCTTCTCTGGGAAAGACACATACCTCTCCAGTCTTACAACAAGAAGCTGTGAAATTAGCCGTTTAGTTTGGGAAGCAAAGAGTTATTTCATAATTCTTAGCAAAAGAATTTTACTTAATAATTGCTTAAACTGCTTAATAACAACAACTCAATATTAAACAAGAATAGAACAAGAAACAAAGCGAAATTAACTGACAGCTGACAGCTAAAATGCTGTGAACAAGTAGATAATTACATAGTCTGTGGGGGAACTCCTTCCCCAAATAATTATGTAATATTTAGTAAACAATTATATTTAAAGGACAGTTTGTGGGTGTAAGAAATGGTACTATTTATGAAATGCAGCTGTCCATTTACTTGAACTCTTAATTTTGTCATAAGAAAGAGTTAGAAATAAAATTAATTTAAATCTGCAATGAGGAATACTCTGGTTGAACCTCCAAGTTTATAAACACTCACCAATTCCTTTAGTTAGCTCACCTTCCTTTTCTCATTTCCTCCTGTTGGGCCATTTTCCTTTCCCTGAAGTCAAGAAAGAATATATTAAATAAAAAAAAAAAAAAAAAAAAAAAACAAAAANGAAACCGCACCAAAATAACCATGTAATTGGATATGCATATTATTTGGACCAAGCTTTCAGATGAAAAAATATAGACACCAAACATTCCTTTTTTTCAGGTGCTCACACATTTCTTACCACCTAGGATCAGGCCTAGGGTCCATTTATTTGCTCCCCCAAATCCTTTGCCATGTTAACAATGTTATAAAAACAGTAAGAAATGGTAAGCTGATTGACCATGAATTCAGAAGAAATCACTCCATTTCTTTGTAAAAGCCTGTGAAGTTGCTTAGGGAAAAGACTGGAGGACAACCTGTCAGTTTTTCTTAATATGGCTCATTAAGGGCCAATCTATCTGAGGTTTTCCATCCTTATAAAATATTCAGTAGGTGTGTTCTTAATGAAACTTGGAGACACAGATGACATCTGTAGGTGTAAAAACAGCCATCAGCCTCCTGACATCCTTTTACTTCTTTGTGCAGGAGGGAAATACTTTGAAATATTCCTCACCTTAATGTAAGTCTTCACTTTGTTCCCCCTTTCCCCTGCAGCAACCATAATGGAAGTTTCCACTTTTTATTTTCCGTGTCTAGATTTTCCTTCTTCTGCTTCTAAATGCATCTCCTCTATTCCTCCACCTCTGCAGTCTGTGTTTCCTCAGCCTCCTTTTCTTGGTGCTGCCAGTGTTCTCCACCACCCACCCTGCTTGCTGTCCTTTTCATGCACCTACAAGCACATTCCTTCCCTTGGCAGCAGCCCTGGATCCCTCTCGAGGCATTTAGCAGCAAGGCACTGCCACCTGCAGAGAGCAGCTTCCACAGTGACAACTGCACGGGAAATGGGAAACAGCACAATCTGGCTGCTAGACTTTTGAGGGTTTTTACCTTGGATTAAGAATCAGCTCTCCTACATCTTCTTAAATCCACTCTTATTTTTACGACAAGGTAAATGAAAGCATGTCTTCTTCAACATTTAAACAGCATAATGATAATGGAATGTCCCTTGTGATAAAAGCTTACTTTTTTATATTAAAATTACAAACTTAAGTCAAAGCCTGATCAGGGTTCAGTGGATATTTAGTTAACCATCGGATAATGAACACAGGATTATCACCTCCTTGTGTCGTCTATTGCAAGTGGCAGTGCTACCTATGTGTGACTTAACGTCTAACCTTCTTCAGAGGCACTGAAAACAGATCCCAGCAAGACTGCATCCTGGTTTTAGGTGCTGCCTTAAAGTGAAAACTTGTGTTAAGACATATGCAGAGGTGTACTGCCCTGTTGTTTGCAGGAAACAATAAGAAGGACTTCAGTTTGAAGAAATTTTCCTCCCTTCTTTCGGGGACTATTGGCATCTGCAGGAGCGTGGAAGTCTGTATTGATAAATTAAATAGGCTCTCTGGAGCTGAAGCCAACAGCCTGGTATGTCCTATACAGACTACTAAATATTCTTGGCCTTCAGAGTTAAATGGCTGTATTCATGTCTCACATGGAGCAGATCCCTGGTGAGTGCTGGCTACTGAACTGCACTCAAGCATTGTTTCCAGAAGTGTTCATTATCCTAGGCCAAGTCTGTGCCAGAGTTTTTCTAAAAAAAGAAGTTTAGACAATAGAGTTGTAGTCTTGGAAAGACCCTTTGATGATTTTTGCCATACTTGATGCAGCTTTTTATCATTTGGATAAAAATGGAGTGAAATCTGGATGCCTTAGAAGCATTTGTTTCAGACTGATTTATTTCCACTCTGGTGACAGAAGACTCTTCTCAGGACCAGCTTGTTCTGTTCAAATGTGCAGACAGCTGTGCATCTCCTCCTCCACTGTGGCTCCCTCTACTAGCACCTCAGTTTTCACTCTGAGACAGAAAGCACATTCCCTGCCAATATCTTTCAAAGAATAATTACCACTCGCTCCCTGCCCGCCCTGTACTTCTGCAGATTCAATGCATCACAGATGCCAACAAATGCAGCCAGAGAGTTTGCTTAAGGTGGACAACACATCGTCTGTACTGCAAACAGCTCCTTTGCCGTGCCATGGCCTAGACCTGGACTGGTGCCTGGTTTTCCATCAATCATGTCTCTGAGAACTGATGAGGCACATCTGGATATGGAAGTGTTTGATGAGGAGATAGGAGACCAAATATCATCAGTGATGGACAATTAATGGATAGGGTAAGGGTCAATGACAGCACTGAAGAAACAGCTAGCTGTGTCTACTCTTTTCCAAACAGTGAATATCATGGTACAACAGCTGTGGAGGGAAAAGAAGTCGACTTGTGGGAATTAAAACCACAAACCTCAACAAGTAGGCTCACAGAAAATTCACAGCAGACTTTAAGAAGATGAAAACACCGTAATATCTGACATATTTATGAAACACCAACATTGGTCTAAATCTACAGTTTTCTTTCACTGTGTCTGATTTGCTAAGAAATATTTAAAACCATTTTATGTAGCTTAATTATTGCTCTCAATTCAGTCTAAATGAATTGTCATCTATATCTTTCTTATGAAATGTAGGGAAGTCCCCAGGTTAAAATTATTCTTGCTTTTATTGACCTTAATCCTGACAGATTTAGTAATAGAAACAGTAACATTCCTAATTCTTAAGCACGTGCAACTACAAAACTTACACTTCTTTCTTAATGGACTGGATTATGTTACTCCAGCCAACGAACTAATCCTCTGTGTGTCTTAGAGATGATTTCATCTCCTGCAAAGCCCTCTGCAACTTCAGGAAATGTGGAGGTAGTCATGCAGTTATCAAGGAAGAAGAAAATTATTAGAAAGGAAGCTTTTATAAGAAATTTTTAAAAGGAGAAACCTAAAAATTTTCAGTTGACCATAGAACTGTATAGACCCGCTACAGAAGAAGATGGGGAAGAGAATCTCTATTTCCAATGCAAAACTGACCTAGAAGCAGAGTTATACATGGCATTTGCACTGTCCTGTGGGAACTCTGCTATATAGTATATGCATAACACTCTTTTCTCACTTGTTCTCCAGATAAGCCAAGGCTGAAACAGCACATAAATGCATACTTGGCAGGAGGCCAGGTCCCTGTGTTCTGGAAAAAGAAGTGTCATGTAGTGTCTGATCAAGAATTATGCAGTTACTGAAATAAGAATATTTTCGCCTTAAAAATCATGGGAAATCTCTGGAGTCCTGGAAGCAGGGAGATCTCACCTGTCCATCAGTGAAGAGGCAGACTGCCATTCTGCCATTCTTGCTGCTGCTGCTGCTGCTGCTGCTTTACCCCATCAGTACTCCCACTACTCCAGGCATTGTGTTGTGGCTCAGCTCTCACCCATTCGAGTAGCCCAGCTCATCCAAGCAGACATTTGACATGATGTGTTCCTTTACAGGTGCACTTCTATAAATCGGGAGCAGGTCCACAGGGGTTGGAGGCTTAGCATCAACATATAAGAAACATAAGCAAGAACAGCTAAAACAAGAGTAAAAACTTTGGCCAGCTTTTTAAATTTCTACTGAATGACAGATTTATGGAGCAGATTATAAACTATTCAAGGCAGACTATTATTTTTTTCTACAATATTCCACATACTGAGACTGAAGCCTTCAGAATATGAATAACTATATGTCTATTATAAGGAATATTTTTATTTTTAAACTTGAAAAGCAGCATTGTCAGCAAAGCGTAAATATGTATTTTGAGAAAGCTGGCTCACCCGTCTACAATCTTTAGTAATGACAGAGGGGAAAAGGTCATCTCCTAGAATTATACTCAACATGTATCCCCAAACCTACTGTATGTATCTAGTATAGCACTGACATAGAATGATTGTATTTTCTTTCACTCTTTTTGCAGTGTTTTTAGTGCTTTTAGGTCTTTTCATCCCAGAGTTTCACTGCTATCTGTCTGTGTGTGTGGATGATGCAGGGACTTTCCATATGCTCAGCATTACTTAAATAAACTCTTCAGCCATTTGAAATGTGGGTGTTACTGTTTAAGGGGGGAAAAAGTAGATAGAGGGGAAATGACAGATGTTTTTACTCAGCAGTGTGCTCCCGTGATTTTAATAAAGATTTTTGATGTATAAATAGTGCTTGCAAGGCTAAATATTTTTCATGTGGTATTCAGCTGTAGCTTTGTTGTTTTTGTCAGAGTAAAATTCAGCTGGAAAAAAATATATGATATGGTATTAATACACATGTATACGTGTCTTTATGGTTCTGTAAAAGTATATGGGTCTTTAAAATGAAAACAAAACCAGAGTAGGAATTAAGGAACATTAAAATATTAGAAACTTGAACTATCCTAGTGTGTAAGCAACCATGTTTGCAAATATCCTTTCAGACTCCATATGGTTCCAGCAGCCTGATCACCCCACCCAGTTTAAGGCAGAAAAGTTAAATTCTACACAGTACATATTTAACCAAAATGTCAGTCCCATTCAAGCCCCACATAATCAGGTATACATATAAATGTGTATCCTCAGAAAGATTCTTTTGTACAAGAAGATTGAACACAGTCACAAAATTTGGGGTAGATTCGCAGTATATGAACAGTTTACAGGCAATGTTGTCATTTTCCTAAGCTCTAAATATATACTTAAAAATGAGTCCAAGTGCTGGAGAGCTGAGCTCTTTTGAACATGACTCACATAAATCAATAGGCCTTTTCTCCCTTTATTTATTGCCTGAACTTTTTATCAAGGGTGAAGTTCTTGATTAAAGATAGCTAATGACCACAGACCTGAGAACATCCTTCTTCAGCAAAACATTTAAGTTTAGACACATATCAAAAGTGCTTTTCCTAGGCGAATTTTCATTAGTTTTCAACTATATATGGAGAAGTCATCATGACACCTCCCAAAAAGCAGGTATACAAGATAGAGTGAAAATCACTGAGAGCAGAGGAGTGCGCTAAAATGAAGAAGACAAGGTTACCTCTTCAGGCTTTAGGTCTTGCTCTAAAAGAAAACTTTTCTACTCCTGGGCAAGTTGGTAGGGCCCAGTCCAGTGCTACACCCATGCCAATATATTATGCGTGATGTTGCTTTTTTATGCCTCCTTAAACTGGTGCTATCAGGAAAAGTAGCTCAGCCCTACCCACCTTGCTATGGCTGCAAGTCCCCGTTACTTGCCTTGCACCAGTGCTAGGGAATCTGCCACTCCACAGTGAGATGAAGAAGGGATTTGACCTGAATTCTTTTTTTTTTTTTTTCTGCTGTGCACATTTTAAGCTGGGTAACATCTCTGTCGTTTGTTCCATACAGCTGAGTTAAATTCAGGCCAGGCAAAAGGGAATTGTTAAGAACACACAGGCAGAACAGGGGGAGGTTTGAACCATCCTTTCAGCCCCATTCTGTGCTGTGAAGTCAGCTTTCAGACTTTCAGCCCAGTATGTTAGCTCTGGTGCAGCATGTGGCTAGAACTGTGTCTGGACCAAAAATTTAGATGCAGACGCCTACACTGGTGTCTTTTCCCATCATGTTTCCAATTCCAATACTAGCATGGGAAGACCAAGTACAGTTCGGCCTGTACCTGCTAATGTACACCTACACACAGCTTCTGTGCATCTGCTCTTTGTCTGGTTACTTGGGGAAAACTGTATTACCTTAAATGACAGGGAAACATATTCCAAGCAAAAATGCTTTCACAGCTTGTGAGGCTTACAAGCACTGAAGTAAGATGTGCCAGTCAAGCATCTTGGGCTACTATGCCAAAAATACACATATAGTTCCCAATTAGAAAATTATTAAGATGTTGAGAAGGGAATACTTGCATTTTAGTATTCTGCCCTGCTCAAAAGCTGTGCATGTTTTAAAGTGGTTAATTTGGGCATGGGTCTTTCTCTTATTTTCATACAGTGAACCAGTTCTAATCCTTCATCAGGGCATACCCTACAATTATTGAACACACACATCGCCAGCAGGGCTTAGGGAAATTGATACTGATATTTCAAGAGTTTCATTTAGTAACTGATTCAACATGTGTTTTATTTAAAGCTTGATGATGCAATACATGTTGTGAAATAAAGACTGATAAGGAATCCTAGTCTGAATAAGACTCAATCGCAGAAGAAACACTACACACTACTACTACTATTTTTGCTCAATTTTGGGACTGTAGCAGCCCATACAGTGCCAATGGTTCTGGTTCATGTTGAGAATATTGCATAGACCTTTTATTCTGCATTCCTAATATGGTTTATTTTAATATTTATTTAAATAATTTAATTTTAGATGGGAGTTTATGTATCTTGAACAATCCTGTTACTAAAACACTACATTCAATATAGGGATCAAATGTCATTTTTTCCATTTACAAATGCAATATTGTTTCTGTTTAGAAAGGAAAACATATTGAAGTCATTATTGGAACCAGATTTCCCAAATGCTTTTTAAATAGACTGTATGAGAAACTTTGATATAGTTAGCTGACTGGTATCATAGTTCCAGGCATTGTCCTTCCCAATTTTATTGAAAACTTAATATCATTTCAGATCATATGTTGCAGTGCCAATGGGTTAGTTGCTAGATGTTAAGGCCAATAGTAAAGGGTCTATAAGCTAAAAAATATATCTATTTAACACTAACTGAAGTATTTTACACAAATTACCCAAGAGGAATTATTTTTCTTCCCTTTTTGTCTAGGCACTGTATAGAACTGTTGTTTAATTGTGGAAGTGGGGTCAATCGAGTCAACATCCTTTAAACATAGAAACGTTTTGGGTCCAAGCTTCTGCAATATGTTCTGTTTCCAACCCTCGAATTACTGGTTTTGGCTGTGACTGAGAGGCTATCTCCAGCTGACATGTGTGTTACCTCTCTGTGCAGGGCATAGTGGTATAACAGTTAGCACGGTGATTTATCATTTGTGCACAATACCACGTCATGAAACACTTACCAACCTCCTGAAGACAGAACAGTATCCAGCATAATAAAATACAGTTCCACTGGGCTCCAAACTACATCTTAGATATTTTGTTACTTGTCCTTTATCAAGCAAATGTAAAATTGTAGTGGGGTTACTGACAGACTCTATAATTCAGCTGTCTGCTGCTTTATCACAGCTCTCAGTAGGTCTCTAATGAATATTTCTGTATGCGTGTTTCTGACTGATAATCAAACTAAGAACAAGTCCTAATTGGGTTTTCCAGTGCACAGAAAAGTGCCTATATTACATTGGCAGAAATCCCAACCGGTGTTAAATTAAAAGTGCAAACATAACAGACTTTCTTTTACAAATTTTTTAAGATTCAAATGTGCACAGAGTACAGTCTTGTGCATAAAGATATATGGTGCCCTAGAATAAAAAAAAAAGGCAATGAAGGGGTTTGCTGCACCCAGTGAAAGTATATCAATTAGTGACTATGGATCTGTTTCTTCAAAGAATCACACCAAAGCAAATGAAATGTCAGTAAACGGGTGGAGTTCAGATGAAGGCTTGCAACTTTATCAGACAAATAGTGTAATAATTGCTGGTATTTTGGAGTCAGATCTGCACACCAATCCTATTCAGGTAATTTTAAACCATTAAGGATTTAGATCTGACTTGCAGTCGAAACACACCTCTTTTTTAAGTATACAGAGAACTGGAGTCTATGGAAGTTACACCAACACCCAAACATGAAGCCCATTTAACCAATTTCTCCATACATGATTTATACAACTCTCTTTAGCTCACAGTGGAGAATTAGGTGAGTGACAAAAGAAGAATCCACCTTGTCTGACAGAATCACTGAATATGCTGGGTTGGAAGGGTCCCACAAGGATCATCAAGCCCAGCTCCTGGCCTTGCACAGCACACTCCAGGAGTCACACCATGTGCCCAAGAGTAGTGTCCAAACACCTCTTAAGCACTGTCAGGCTGGCGGTGTGACCACTGCCCTGGGGAACCTTTTCAAGTGCCCAGCCACTCTCCGGGGGAAGAACCTTTTCCTAATATCCAACTTAAACCTCCACTGACACCTTTTATAGATTACCATGAACAAAATATCGGTATTAAAGAAGGCATATTATGGTTAGTTATAGCCCGACAAGGGACCCCGCCTTAACCAGTACATGAGATGTTATCAAGATATGTCTGTGGTACACAGTGAAATCTATACAGCAGGTAATGATTAGCCTTACATATTTTATATTCCTTAGTCCAAAACTTGATCTCCACTGCATAAATTGCAGCTGGACTACTGTATATTGCTTTAACATGAATTTCTACCTGTATTACAACTTACAACAGGTTTCAGTTATTAGAATCATCACTGAAGTATTTTTCTACTTGTTAGAATTACGTTTAAGTAGTTTGTGGAGTCTAGTTTTCTCTGAATTAAAATATATATAGGGAAAAATGTTAATCTAAGATACGCTGAAGAAGAATCCAGCTGATATAAACAATTGGACAGTGTTACTTCATAGGTATGGGTAGAATGATTTTAAGAAGAGAATTCAACAGGCTACAAAAATTTAGAGTCCTAAATTACCTATAGCCAGAAGACAGAAGATAGCTAAGTATCACAAAGAGCAGGATTAGGTAATGTTATGTAGAGTACAGTTATAGTAAAACAAGTAGGCAAGGTGCAATGAAACACAGCACAGAAAAAATCATTTAACACTGCAATTAGTCTTTAAATTTCTTGATTCCAATACTTCCAATGCACAGCCCACTTCCAATTCCAATTCTTTCATTTTTTACAAAGAATATTCCATACTTTCAGAGCCTTATTCCTCACTTTCCTTAAACTCTCTGTGTAATGCTTAGACATCAAAGTGGGAAGAACAGGTAGTGACAAAAGTGGGGGATATCCATGAATACCAGCAATATTAAAATACCAAGAAGCTTCATGTGGAAAGGTAAGGTGCAGAACAAGAATAGCTACAGTCTCTTTCAAGACACAATTTTGAGCATCTCACTACCTTCCCCCTGTCACATTGTCAGTGAGTCATTCTACTGGGGGCAGAGAGAGGTAATATCAGCTGCATGATTCATGTGCATGCTGCTGGCCCCTGTGAGCCTTAAAATGCTTAGTCTGTTTGAGCTTAAGTGAACTCCTGACCTTCTTCAAAGAGAGACCCAGAAATTTCTCATTATATCTTCCCATTCTGAACAAGGTGGAATAAAGACACTGAGACAATGAATTAAAAAAGCTGTTTTTCAAGGCTAAATCATGCCTCCAGCAAAATGCAACAAGAAATAGATACAGAATGAAGAACAGGTACTGCCTTTCACTCAGAGCAGAACTGAAAGTTTCATTTAGTTCTTAAGACATATTTCCTCTTCCTGTGAATTATCTTTACCGGCCATGACTGGAGGCAAGGTAGTGAATAAGGTGGAGTATTCATTTGGTACATTTGAGCATTCTTAATTTTATATGCCTGACTTCAGATGAAAGGGTTTTCTTAGAAAGATTGTTTTCTAAACTTCCTGGACATGGATTAGGTTTCAAGCATATTAAAAGTCACAATGATTATGAAAAGGAACAGGAACTAATACATTTATTAGAGATGTTGTGGATGGTGGAAATGTTGAAATGCCTTACTGCATGCATATTCCTAACTATATTTTAGATACTAAAACCCTAAGTTAGGGAAAGATGCTGCAGCTTTAGATTATTCCACATACTAAGACAACCAATGTTATTCAAAAACTGCCTAGCCAGCCCTGAGGAGATTTATAACTTTGATTGGCAGAGGCCAAAACTCCTCACATCTGCTTTATAAAAGCAGTTCTTGAAGACCAGATATCTAATTATTGTCAAATCCAGTATGCAAGTTTAGAGTATCTGATCTTATGATTACAGACAGGTGCATTTAGAATACAGAAAATGTTTCTAATTCAATTTCACTGATGAGATAATCAGGACTGACTTTCTACTAAAGCCGTGTACTCTGAGGCCTTGAACTTTACTTTCTGTGCCATTAATGGTCATCCCTATTGTGTTTAGTAAAGCAAACTAAGAAGTCAGTACTGGAATTGAAAGTATGTCACCATTATCTTCAGGAAAAGAAGACTGGGTGGACAAAGTAAATAAATAATTATATGTTACTAGTAGAAGTGTGTCCTGATAGGAAACTGAAGAACTTCAAAGTTAGTTCATCCTAGTAAAATGAAAACCAGGCCTGATATCTAATGTCCAGCCATATACTTCTAAGGTCTAGAAGGTAATTATTTATTTTACAATCTTGTAGAGCAAATACAGTTTGACTGACATGGTTTTGTTCTTGTATAAAAATTTTTAGAAGAGTCAACCATAGATAACCTCATGGGACAATGACTTAAGGAAACTTTAATCTGTATTGCACACTAAAATTATCCACTTCTTTGAATCAATGCTGTTGTTATTTAAAACAGATGTAGAGTCCACAGTGGATCTGGGTTTTTAATCAAAAGCTTAAAGTAAGATTAACCTCCCAAACAGTGAAAGCACTGGAGAAGTTATTAATTATAAAGATAATAAAATTTTCTTATGTTGTGATGAGTTACACTGAAGTTTGATATGAGACTATTTGTGTAAAATGCAGCTGAAAACTCCTCATGCAAGTGATGAATTTGTCAATCGTTATGGATCTAGGGACCACAACACAGAAAAAAGCCCCACCTTTATTACCTGTATTATAAATACAGTATCTCTTACTGCTACTATTTATCTGAATCTAGTTCTAGGAGGATCCAACTGAGAGAGGGTTGTTGATCTTGGTATGGTACACTTGTGAGCCCAGTCTTTTCACCTGTTCTCTCCACAGAATGTAACCATTGCTACTCTGACAAAAATATCTATATGTGAATGTACATCTGTAATGTAAAATAAATGAATAGTTTGTAAAATGCATGGCTATCCTTTCCTTATACAGCAATGTGTGCACGAAAGAAAGAGATCTAGCAAAAGCTTAGTTGAGAATATTCTTAATAATTCTGAATATTGTGAAGCCACAAGACCAGTCAAGTTTTTATTTATTCATCCAAATTACCATTACCTGAAGGTCATCGCTCACTCTCTCAGTGCAGATTCCTGCAATCACAGATCTCCCCACTCTCTGTTGTGTTTGTGACCCAGACTCTTCTACTGCCATCACTGTTGTTGTTCTTTCCTGCCTGGGATAAGAATGTGGCTGTTGCTAGGGCAGGATTTTAGAGCAAGCTGAACCACCTCCCCTAAGAGTATCCTTGGAATAAAGGATTAATTTATATCCCTAAGTTTCTTTCTGAGAAAACAGGAACAGGTAACTCATAGGTTCAGTCCAAGGTAATGTAAGGTTTCTTCAACAGGTTTGGCAAATTTTCTCTCTCTTTTATAGGAGAATTTCTGTCAAGCATGCAAGCAGGAAAATGGCATTTAAACCATCAGGAAAAGGATAAGGACCAGAAGGAAGACAGAAAATGAGCATGCAGCAGAATCTTGAGACATCTTTTTGCTCTAAGTATTATGCCACCAAGTGTTGTCACTGCTCTTTCACCCTATTCCTTGCCTGTTGGATCAAAAAGCACTCCAAAACCCTGCTGCTTTTGCTGAACTGAAATTTTAGCAAAATTGAAATCCATGCTAACCTATAGTAGGAAATAGGAAGCCCTGAGGGTGAGGGCAGACTGTTTTATTGCAGGCTACACTCTCAGCCTTGAGGCTTCAATTCTCAAGTGAACTCAGTTTATCTGAGAAATGTCTCATTTCACAGTTTGTTGCCAGGCTGTGGCACCTTTGCTATAGATGGATCTTCCTACACAATCTGACTTCAAGAAACATGTGCCTTTTGATAACATGGCTGTAAAATGATCACATTTTGCTAGATGTTTCCTTGACTTCTGAGATGTTACAGCTTCATTTAATGAAATGAAGGCTATCTTGCCATACATTGTAGATTATAACAGAAATAATTTTAGCTATTAATAAAGAAATCATAAAATTGTCTCAGCCAAGAGCACTTCTCTATGTATTTCACGTGTTTTTAAAAACTGAATCCTAGGGAGGTAATCTGACCTTGCATAGATTCCAGGCAGCTCCTTTTCAACTCTGTTTATCACCAATGTTGAAAGTACTTCAAAGTGTAATAAAATGGACAGAGTTCAAATGCACCATAACTTACTTTTGAAGCACAAATCAGAAACGCTTAAGTACCAATGCTAACTTGAAACTTAATGCAGCTGATGTATTAAGCCCTGTCATTGTACATGTGCTAGATAATATCAAAATTGCTTATTTTTATGAAAAAAGCATTTACGTGCAAAACTGGCTCTTGCAGGGGATTCCCACTAAAATGCATTCCTAATTTCTTTGTGAAATTAGAAAAAGTTTATGTTGCCAGCATGACAGAGCATATTATGTAAGGACATCTCCCATTTATAGGCAGATTATGTCACCTTTAGCTTTATTGATTTGAACAAGACTACTCAAGCATCAAGAACAATACTTGATATAGATAAGACCAGTCAATAGGTCAAAGATAACTATATTAGATGTCTCAGTGAAGCAAGGGAAAATGTTTTAAATATTAACAAGGGACTGAGGTCGAACTACTGTATTACTTCAGCTGAGATGGAAAGAGGGAGTTTAACACAGCATTGCATGATTATGTGCAAACTATGCAGAGACCCACTGAAGGCTTTGCACTTACACTGTTAGTTTGTCATATCTTTAATCCTACATGTGCAGATGTGCTCTGAGAAGTATGAAGTGCTTTTCTAGCAAACAAAGGAATCTTCATCCATCAGCATACCAGGGACAATAGTGGTTTTCATGTTACACAGTTTCAGACATCAGCTAAATTAGGGGTTTAATCTACACCAATTTTTCCTGCAGTCAGTGGAGAGGGAGAGACGGCTTTGGTCTCTGCTTTGTATTGCTCCACAAAAGTACCCATCATTCCTCTTTGGCTAAGGAGGAAAATCAATATAGAAATTAATGGTGTGAAATGCTCCTGGGAAGGCATTAAAAATGGGCAACTAAAATAAGTAACATTAGGAAATATTGAGGTGTATATGTGTGTCTATATATATATGTGTATATATATATGCATATATATACACATATATATATAAAAACTTACAGGTTTTGCTTTATAATTATATATTTTCTATAATTTTATGGGTATTTTATATATATATATATATACACACACCCCTAAGAATAATTCCATTACAACATCCAATTAATACTCATCAGTGGCCAAATAAACTCTAAGCAAATGTTAAAAATTATTAGGGTGAAGATAGTGAAACAGAGAATAAGTCCAGCATACAGCTACAGATGCATGTCCTTTTTTAACAGCTGAGTCCTTTGACTGAAAAAAGTATATGGATTGACTGGGAAATATACAGAAAAAAAAAGCAAACAACCAGAAAGAAAGTCAAAATTATGCACTAACTTCTGTATATGGAAAGAATAGAGGCTCTAAGACCTATGAAGAAAACACAGAAAGTGCTAAAATACAAATATGACAAAAGAAATATAAAATCATGGGTGTCTTGAAGCATTCAATATGGAATTGTTTCTTTCTATTTTTCTCAAAGGAAAAAAAACAGCTATGAAAAAAAAGACCTGCATAAATTAAAGGAAGCAGTGGCTACTGGAACTTGTTAAATGTAAAGACAATAATTTTTCCTCAGGAGGCCCCTTAGCACTAAATCACTGCAAAAGCATTGCTTCAGCTTTGCCCTGTTCTTAATCTCTTCCCTTGCTTTGGCCACACTCCAAGGCAGGATTTGAGGACATTTACTCTGATCTAACAGGGCTTTTCTGAATCTAATACTTCAGAATTGCTTAAGGGGAAAGGAATAATTTATTTTAAATTGTTACCATGGATTTCTCTTGAAATGATATCAAGGGCGTTTTTAAAATCCAGGCAGGTGCTTTTGTACTATTTCTCTGAATATTATCAAATAGATAATTTTAGGAGGCTTTTTTCTCCTGCAGATGTCAATAGCTCCTGTTAAATTCAGTCTTGCTGGAGAAAACTCATTGTGAATTATATTGCTATTCTCTTTCATTTCATGGTATCACATGCTTGGAGCTGTTTGGGTTTCCTGCCAGTTTAACAATGTGATTTTCAGTGATTTTCTTTTTCCTTCTTTGTTTTGCAGCCTTGCTTAACTGTGAGACTAATGGATATATTTAACATTGGAATAAATTATAATTTATGATCCTAGCTGGCAAGAGAACAATGAGCTTGCATGAGGTGAAGACATTTAAAATCAGAGATAAGGTGCTTTGCTGAAGTTCAAGAGACACGGAGCTCCAGATGCATCATGAAGCAATACTTGGCTTAAGCGACGGTGGGACCAAGAAACCTATATAAATGGGAATTTCTATGGGAAATTACCAAAACTCAGGCATCAAGACAGGCACTTTTCAATGGGTTTCTGATTCTAACGCTAAAACTGTAGAGAAATGGAGAGATATTTTTCTTTGTGTATTTAGGTAAACCAAAGTATTCACTTTTAATGGCAAATTTACCATTGACTTAAACAGAACTTTGAGTATGGACTCAAAGAGGTGAGATTCACATCCCTAACCATGGTTGCTCACAATATAGCCAATAAAACATGAGTCAGTCACATGAGGCTGCTGAAGCAGTAACTGGAGATTGAGTCAATAGAATAAATGGATCCCAAGGCATGGTACAAGTTACCCCAAGACATCTGTATTTGATGAATTGAACGTTGTCCAAATCCATTGACTGTAAAAGAATCCTCAGGTGACTGACTACCTCTGGTGTATGCTCCCACATTATAAACATAAAATAAGATGACCATAAATCACTTTTATTTAAGGAGATTTAAGGGAATCACCTCAAGGTGTTAAGAGAAATACTGTATCCATCTTTAAAAAGGGTAGACAGGAGGATCCTGGGATCTGCTATCCTGGTACTTTCACCTCTGTTCCTGGGATGATCATGGAACAGATCCTCCTAGAAGCATCCAGAGTAGTGGTCCATGGTGCAGAGTCCTGATGGACATCAGTGACAAGTGTTGTCCCTTAGGGGTCTGTACTGGGACCAGTGTTATTTAATATCTGCATTAATGACACAGACAAAGGGATCAGGTGCACCATCAGCAAATTTGCAGATGACACCAAGCTGATGGTGCAGTGACACACCTGAGGGACAGGATGCCATCCAGAGGGACCTGGACAAGCTCGAGAAGTGGCCCATGGGAATCTCATGCAGTTTAACAAGAGCAAGTGCAAGGTGCTGCACCTGGGTCAGGGCAACCCCCGGTATCAACACAGGCTGGGGATGAACAGATCCAGAGCAGCCCTGCTGAGAAGGACTTGGGGGTGCTGTGGGTGAGAGGCTGGACATGACCCAGCCATGTGCCCCTGCAGCCCAGAAAGCCAAATGTGCCCTGGGCTGCATCCAAAGCAGCGTGGGCAGCAGGTGAAGGAGGGGATTCTGCCCCTCTGCTCTGCCCTGGTGAGACCCCACCTGCAGTGCTGCACCCAGCCCTGGGGTCCCAGCACAGGAAGGACATGGAGCTGTTGGAGCTGGTCCAGAGGAGGCCACCAAGATGATCAGAGGGATGGAGCACCTCTGCTATGAGGAAAGCCTGAGAGAATTGGGATTGTTTAGCCTGAAAAAGAGAAGGCTTCCGTGTTACCTAATGTGGCCTTCCAGTACCTGAATGGAGCCTAGAGGAAAGATGGAAAGAGACCATTTATTTGGGCATGTAGTCAAGGGGGAATAGCTTCAAACTGAGAGTAGGTTTAGACTAGATAGTAAGAAAAATTATTTACTGTAGAAAGCTGAGTCACTGGAGCAGGTTGTCCAGAGAAGCTGTGGATGTCTCATCCCTGGAAATGTTGAAAGCCAGGTTGGATGGGGCATTGAGCAACCTGGTCTAGTGGAAGGTGTCCCTGCCCAAGTCAGGGAGTTGGAATTAGAGGATCTTTAAGGTCCTTTCTAACCTAAGTCATTCTATAATTCTAAATCCTGACTTAGGTTTCCAAGTTAGCTTATTGCAATTACTGAATCAATTACTTGTATAAGGATATCGTTTTTGAAAGCAGATGTGTCATTTAAACTGTCAAACCCACCAGGTTTTAAAGATGCTTAGAGTCCTGTGATACCTACAGGGGTATATACTGTATGATTTATTCATATTTCTTGGAAATAATTCTAAGGTATTTCTTTCATTACAGCAGTTAGTTATATGTTTTAGAACACAGTAAAATTGCTTTAAAATTCTGTTGAAGATAAATTTGAATTTCATTTAAAAATGTGAAATGCAATTGGCCAAATTCCCAACTAGTATGACTAGCAATTCATCCATTTCTTAGGGATACACTCAAATTACACCAGTGTGAAGGAAAGCAACTGAGAAAGTCTCACATACATAGATGCTGTTAAACTAATCTGAAAATGCTTTAACTACATTATACCATTTCTGGTTTGTACATAGCCTATAGCAACACAAATATTTCAAAATCTGTCCAGTGACTGAGTTATAACAATATCTGTCCTATAGATAGTTCAAAATAATATACCCTGTGACCTCACATCTGTTCAGAACTGGCACACAGATTCTTTATACAAAGAGTCTTTTAAAAGATTTCTTATTAGCATCTTTTAAACTTAACTAGGCACAACTGAATAGTTAATTTTTTAAGCTCTTATGCTTTCAGCTTCTTTATGGTAATGCTACAAATTTGCAGTGGAAAAATTAATCATTTTCAAATTGTTTTTTTGAGTTCATTTTCATCATCTCACTGTCAGAAATGTGGTCTAGAGATAGAAGGGTTGAAACATGATTCTCCCTTGAGTACCTGTAGAACCTCTGTTCCTTAAAACTTACAGATGTGGTTGCATTTCAGTCATGATCTCAGAAGAAATTATAGACCATTTCTGTACTGTTTTGTTTCGAGTTTCATAACCATTTTACCAATTCAAGGCAAAATGAAGGTAGGCTGGTGTTGGGAGGGGTTTTTTTGCAAATAGCTAATTTTGTATCAGGTCTTTTTATTTTTTATTTCTCAGAGCTGTCATTTAAAACTGCCCCCACTGCAGTAATTTAACAATGTTTTTGGTGACTTTATGGTATGATTCAGTGAAATGGCAATACTAGAAGATTTATCTGTTCATTTAGTGAAATACCAACTTGTGATGAATTAATGTCTATAATCTATTTTCCACTCACATTAAAATTATAAAGACTTTGTTTTAGAAGTATTTATGAATTTCACTGCTTTCTATGAATGGAAGAAAAGGGGAGTCCATTCACTACCCAGGAGCTGCTACCTTGCAGCTTTTCTCCATGCTTGTCATGCAGGATTTAGAACTTTAATTCTCCACTTTTGTTCATTCAATAGTAAATCCATTCACAGCGTCCCCTAATGGTGAAGTAATATGTAAAAGGCTTTAAACACAAAGGTAAATCAGGAAAAGATGAGAGCAAGCCTTTGAAACACGGATTAGGGCTTTTACATATCTTCAGTAGCTGTAGCATGTGTCCTTGAGCCATCTGAGAATTAACATGAGAAAGAATAATTCACCAAACACTTGAGAGAGGATGCTACCAATTGTTCATTGTTTTTCTCTTCAAAGTAGTTTTAAATTTACCAGTTGACCCAAAGCTTAAATTGAAATTTTGTTTCCTCCGGCACTGACACCTAAACAGCATCTGCAATACATGTAGGAATTTTATGTAAAAGATTTCTTTAAGTAGATATCTTACCTGCTCATTAACTTTCTTTTAGTTCTGAATAATTATGACCATTCTACTGGCCAATAGAAAGTAGCTTGTCTTAGAGAACAATTGTTACTCACACTTGCAAAAAAAAAGTGAGATCTTTTAGCTTTATCTGGGATGAATTTCTGGATAAATTGGAATTGTGATGGTCCTCATTCAAATCAAACAAATAATTAATGATGGAAGAGGCTAGAACTGCAGCAGTCAGATGACAGACTTCGGGTCAGCCTCAATCTTAATTCAACTCTGGGATTAAATTTTGCTGAATTTACCCATTGTGTCAGTAAAATAGACAGTGAACTGTCAAAATATCTCCCATGTGTGACTATACACAAACACTTCCAGCACCACCATATTTTTACAGCAGGACATCCAGACATCAAGGAAAAAAGGTGTTTTGCGTTTAAGTGCAGACTGCAATAGATCGCAGATAGTGCCATCCCCTCTAGCCACTGAGCTCTCTGTGTAAATGAGGGCTTTAGTACTAAAAGGCAAATACACTGCATTTCATCTGCCATAACCAAATATAGATATTTGAATCGAATGTAAAAAAGTTAACATAAATTATTAATTTATGTCATTAATAATCTCATCATTTCCTTAAACAACTCCCCATGGGTTTTGGTACAATTTTGACATGTATAGGCATTGAAAGTTTTGTCTCCCTGTGGTACTAGGATGCCCCTAAGAGATTTGAACGTTCAGGGTGGTAATATTTTAATATACATGATAATCTCAGATGCAAGAGGAAGAAATTTTGTCTCACTAGACCGTTTGGCACAGCTGAGAGAAGATCCAAACACTGCCTAGTGGGGGGCTTCCTGGTGATGTACTTCCATCCCACCTATTTGGAGAAATGAAATTGATACAATACCATGATAGCATCAAATATAAGAATTGTGCAAGATGAAGGGCCTGTGACTTCCTAAGTATTTCCTTAGTGCTTGTGAAGTACAAAAAGAGTGGGGGGAAACATCTTTACTCAGTCCACCTTGAAAGCTAATATTTCTCACACCACAGTTAAATGGACTGCAAATATGCACAGGTGTGTAACACATGAATAGATGTGACTGAGCTAGTGAAGGGTGTGATGGGAGTACTGTAATCATGTTACTGTTAGCCCAAGCTAAGGAATGTCAACAGTATACAAGATACTGCAGAGGCTGCAAGTTAATAAAGAGCCACAAAGTGCCCTTCTATAAAAAAACAGTCTTGGCTTTTTTTTTTTTTTTTCATTGCTGCAGTGTGGTTATTCATTTGTATATTATCTGTATCAATTAACTACTAAATTATCTATTGATTTATCTATCTATTTAGTGTCCAAGAGAGGGACTACTTCTCAGAGGTTTTCTTAGCAATATGTTTAAATGAATGAGCTCTTTTAAATCATAACCAGAAATATCTATTGAAATGGATGAAGAGTCTTTTAAAAATTAGCAGTGTGGCCCAGCCTGAAATAAGGAGTAGCAGAATTAAGCTCCAGCGTAATGATATGTGATTTTACACATGAATAGTGCCAAATGGAATGGTTCTCATGTGTAAAGTTATTCACCTGTTTAATGTTGAGAGTATCTTTTCATTTTAAATCAGACTTTAACCTTTGTAAAGCTTTCAACTTCTGTTCTGCCTAAAACTGCAGATGTAATGTAATTAGTCAACTGAGAAGTTCCTTGATACATCTAACATTATTGCAAAGCACATTTTCAAAAGTTTGATTGCAAAATAGATGAATGATAATTATTAAACAATGTGTTGGCATTTTTAACAATACTTTTCAAAATCATTTCTTTGTCTTTCAGTATTTCACTGAAATAAAGAGCACGGTTATTATTTGTAGCTAAGGAAGGAATTTCTGATCCAGTTTTTATCTGATATAGGAAACTGCATCCAAAGCTGCTCTGTAAGTTTACATTTTAGAACAGTTTATTTTTATCAGTAAGTTACTTTTCTTAAAATCATTTTATACATCTCTTGATGAGATATGAGCCACAATCCATGCAAGTAAATGCAAATACTCACTTCTCTTTAAAGGTCTTGTATTGTTCACTCACTATTTTGACCTGTTTGTCCTTCAAAATATGAGAAGTGATTATATGATTACGATGCCCACAAGGAACCTGGAAGAACTGCATTTCTTTTCCTGTTTTACTCATGTTGCTTGTGTTACCACAGACATTTCCTTTATGCTCTTTGTGTATCAAGTCTTTGCCTGAAAACCCCAAACAGCAGGTGCTCTCTCACCCTCTCATCTCTGTCTTTTTCTGCCTACCTGGAATACAAGTATTTTCTGGAGTTTTTGAGAAAGGGGACAGTGGCTGCTCACAGTGTGCACTGTGAAGAGAGTAGTCCACAGGAAGAGAAAAATAAAGCTATAAGGGGTCATCTACTCTGCATACATCACTGATTTCAGATTGCTGAGAATTTACCAGCTGTAATTATGGTTTTGACAGACTGAACTGAATTCTAAACATACTTGAGAAGAAAGGTTGTTCTGCCGTTCTCCAAAGAAACTGACCTATGCACCAAAGGTTAAGCAAAGGAAAAGCTTTTTCTTTCCCCAGAGACAAACAATAAAAGCTATAATAAAATAGGATAACAACATCATTTTATTTTATTTATTTAATGAATAAGAAGAACATTAAGTAAGTCAATCAATATTTTGCAGCACAAATACTAAGTAGTAAGAGTTCATTAAGCCCCTTTTCCACTGTTGATTTCAGCTTGAGGAAATTATTTTATTATTAGCAAAAAGTTATCACAAAGCTTAAATTAATAGTAACAAAAACAAAACAAATTTAAAAAAAAATCCTTTTTGTTGTCCTAAGACTGCACTCAATTGCCAACACTATTAACAACCAGAGATTACATTTTTTTCAGTTTTCTCACTGCCTTCGGGGCATTAACTGACAAGACACACAGCAGCTCATAACTGAAGCTTAAATTTTAACTCTAGATAGGGGCCTCAAGACACCATTATAATATACGTAACAAAGTATATAGTAATTAGTAATGCTACTGGGGTTTTCTCTGGTTAAATTTTTCCTTTCCTTATCCTTTTCAGTATTTGGTGAAAGCCTGTTTTGTACTTTCATTTGTGACATATTGCTCTAACTTTTTGTGCCCAGATCCTGTTAGCTCTGTTCATGTTTAGCCTACCTCAGCTTTTCCCTTCTATGAAAAGAGATTTCCTTTGTTCTGGATAGTTGAAAATGCTCTGTTTTTTGGATGGAAATCTCTGATCAGCCTCTTGTATCTTGAGGGAAAAATCTATTTGTCCTAGCACTTACAGAGGGACTAGTTTAAATCTAGCATGGAAGTAATCCACTAAATTTTTTTCTTTCCTCTTGTTTTTCCCAAAGAATCAGCAATTTAGTTGGCAATGAATCTAAATGTGTGTCCTTCTTTGATTTATACCTACTACCTGACAACACCTTTTATCCAACATCAAACAATCCTCACTCAAATCCTGCACTTGTGTTTTCAAACTGGCTGCTGATGAAACAGGAGGCCACTTCCTCTGATGGGACAGCACCATCCCGGTTTGTGTATTCTCTCTCCCCTCAGAAAGCTACATTTTCGCTACTGCTGTAGCACACATGGTGTGAATAAAGCTCAAGCACACATCTGACCAGTTTGTAAGTGTTGCGCTTTGAATTGTGCAGGAAGTGCAATTTGGGGTAGAATGCTGTCAAGATGTGGCCCATGTTGACTTCTGTTGATTTCTGCATTTCTGTTGATTGCTCCATACAGGTTACTGAGGTAGAGTTTCAGTCATTTCCTTGGTGCCTACAAGAACATATTATACTGGCTTTGGGTGAACCTAGAGAGGAATGAAGAGGTTCTCAACACCCCAAATCACCTGGAAATAAAACAGTGTAAGTCCTTTGGAGAGAACTTTGACTCTTGCCCAGATGAGATTAGGAAGGGTGCTATGATTCCAGTTTTTAACACAGGGTGAATATCACCTTAAGCTAATAAACAGAATAGGATTTCATCAGAGACAATAGGTCCAGCCTTAGGTTTATCTTAATGTGCTGTGTTCAGAAACAGAGCTGGTACAGTTCTGGGAGAAAAAATTCTCCAATTAAAAATCTAACAGCTGGGTTAAACTGGTTGTAATGAGCATAGCACCTTTTAAGTTCCTCTCAGAACAAAGGTTTAAAGTAAACTGTCTTTTGGGTTGAACATCCTGCTGAAACATGCTTGGAGTAAGTAATAAATAAACAAAATCTTGACTTCAAACAGCTGAAAGTAAGGGTTAATAGCGAACAGATAAATACTGCCTTTGTAAATATGATACTTCCCCCTTATACGTTGCAACTAACTGACAACTGTGTTGGGGTTTGAGCGTCTTCTTCCTTTTTTTTCCTCTTTTTCTTTTTTTAAGAGGGAAGAAAAGATTTGAGTTGGCTCTGATCCCATTGCCCACAAGTGTCTGGAGCCTGGCCATCTGTCACAGCTGCTGCTCACCATCGCTGCCACTCTAATTGACAATGAACACAGCACCCTGCAGTAATTGGGGCTGCACTGTGGCTCGGGCAGGTAATGCACCCTTTTAGCATCCAGAAGTCCCCATCTGTGCAGCAGCCCTGGGCATGGGAGCACAGTGACCCCACTGCTGGTTTCCCAGGTGGGCAGCAGGGATGGCCTCGCCTGGGAAGCATTAGGAAGGCCCAAGGGAAACCTTGCCCACGCTGAAATTGAAAACCTCCCCAGCCCGCTGGAAGATTTTAATACTGCTGCCAAGGCACACACACATCTGCCATTCACCTCTGGGTTTTATATTAAAATAAAAAGAAAAAAACCTTCCAATATTGAGCAGTTCATGGACTGCCCCAATCAGGGTTTCTTTATTAAATTACCTCTCAACAACATTTTAAATTGGTGTCCGTAGTGCTTGTGATGGAGAAAAAACCCAGACCAGTCAAAGTTGTGGCACACAGGGCACTTAATTCAGCCACTGAGAAGACAGCTTTGCAGCAAGCCTTTCCTCAAGGTTTTGACATTTTGGGGAGACAAAGCCAAATCTTCACGTTTCTTGACTGCAAGATGTTGGAAAACTGAGCACTTCCCTTATGGCATAAGCATAACCTTGGTCTCAGAATATTCCATGCAGCACTTCTCTGTCCCCTTCAGTCACTAAGCTGCTCATTATGAATTGCAAGTTATTGTTATTTGACCATATTTTGGGAACTGCTGCCTTCTTAAGTGGAAGTAACTCAAGTTTCCATGGCAGGTGCATGTATGGTGAAAAATAAAGGTATACTCTTGCATTTAAGGTGTACAATCCTTTGGACCTCATCCAGAACATAATGAAGTAGATAGAATTAAGTCATTTTACTCTAGAGAGATTCAGTCTCAACAGGTTGTATAGGGCTTAAGGCAACATTTTGAGGCTAAATCTCTGTTCTTTCTGCAATTCCTTCACAATTCTGTATAAATTAGGATACCTGGATTTCAGAATTAGGCCCAGTGATTCTGACAAGCTGAGAAGGATTTATGATATTGATAGCTTCATATAAAGTTACTTTTGTTTTAAAAAGTACTATTTCAAGCTGTAGTGATTTCTAATTACAGGTAAATGCTTCCAGATGAGATCAACTGGCTAGTGGCCCTGGCAGCTGGTTTCCAGTGGGAGCACTGTCCTGTGCTATAAGACAGCCCTTGTCACCTGCACAACTTCAGATCTTCCCAAATCTTGCTTTAGTATGATTTGGATGCTACAGAGGCCTTTACTTCTTGTTTTTTTTTAATCATTATCAATTCAAATGTGACATTTTCAGTTTTATTACCTTAGTTTTTTCCCTTTCCTTCCCAAAACAGAAGCTCAAGTGTCTTTTAGTTCCCTTTGTGAAAGGGATTTTTGGAGAATTTCACCCTTTTAATTTTTAATATTATTGTTAGGTTTGTTATTGGAAAAGTCTGCCTGAGCTAGTACAGAACTAATTTACCAGCTCTTGTCTTCAGAAATGTGATTTTTCCTTCACTGTTTGACAGACGCATGTGGAGTGATTTTGTGCTAACATTAAGTAAATTACTCCAACAGCAGCTTGTAACGGAGAAATACAGTGTAATATTTTTCAATGTTTTCAATTCTTTACCCACATATCAGCAAAACTTCACCTGAAAAATTAATGAAACTGTGAGCTGAGTGGTGGGAATTGTTGAAAAGAGAAACACATTACACATGAGTTGTTAAGCAGTTGGAAACGTAGTTCCTGTGCATTTCTTCCTTAAATACAAGAAAAGATATTTCAGACTTGGTGTATTAAGTAAAGAAAGGAAATATTCCTAATAAAAAAAGAAATGTCAAAATTCACATGAGTAGAAAATGATGCTGATGTGTGATTTTTTCCTGCAAAAATAAATGATCATGGAGAGGAACTTAGCACATACACTTCCACACACATGCACAAGAGGCCAGAAGGATGTTTCTGAACCTGACATGAAGAGCTTCAAACATTTTGTTAGATCTCTGTCTAGTCAGTTTCCTATAGCATAATTTTTGATCGGCAGATCTCAGTGGACTTATACATCATAGATATTTCTCAAAGAACTAGTTGCAAGGCAGGAGATTCTGCAAAAATTTGAGCAAATATATTGCTTGTTATGAAATAATTTGGCAGGAAAATTATTACTCTAAAACTTCTGTTTCTAGTATATTATTCAGTTTCATTTTAATCTAGGTTATTTTATTAACCTGCTTTACAGCATGGTTTCAAAACCACAGAACTGATTTGTGAAAACTATGACTTGTCACCTTTCAGCAGAGAGAATGAATGAATAAATGAAATGTGCAATCATCTGCAGCAGCTAACAAGGTTGTCTAAAGCTCTACATGCTTCTGTTACATTTCTTAATTTCACTAAAGTAAGTTTAAAACCAAGACAGGTGAAGAGGGAAGAGCAGAGGGACACTGTCTCCTTTTGAGAAGCAGGAGCAGCCTTACGTTCCAGCCAGGCTGCTAAACTGCAGAGCCTCTGAAGGCATTTCTACCCCTCAGCTGTGTGCATGGGACACACAGTTAGATATATTTCCTTAAAGTTATGGGCTACAATTTAGGTTAATATAGCATGGGCTTTAATTCTCCTGCATTTCCCAAAGTTTAGAGCTGTGTTTTCGAATGCCCCTTCTAAGGATTACTTGTGAATACAATCCCAACACTGGAGGCAGTTATTCAAAGTAAAAAGATTGGCCACAGTCCAGTATCTAAAAAGAGAGAGATTGAGGCAGGACTCATCTCAGATTCCAAAGGTGTTACTCCAGATTTATATAACTGAAAGCAGAAGGAAATTCATTGTCTATTATGTCAAATACCTAAGATCCTTCAGATAATGGGCTATAGATACTAGGCAAAATGCACTCATATGTTTTGCATCCTATTCATTGATATCCTTTGCTTAGAAAACTCCATAATTTTAAATGCAATGCTCACATATTTTGAGGGAAGCTTGGAATATCTAAAAAAGAATCTGTGGAAAAGCTTTATATCAATTTTCACACAAAAATCTGTCCAGAGATTGAGATAAGCAATCCACATACACAGAAAGGACTTTTCACTATTTCTAGACCAACTTTAACTGTCAAATAAAGCGGCCTCACTGTTTTCTTTATATATATTCTATGTGCAAAATGAAGCATATCTCTTCTAGCTGGAGTGACAATTTCATGCATCTTAACAAGTTGTCCTATAACAAAGGATGAACACCTCTGTATTCATGGTAGAAAACTTTATGTGTTGGTTTGAGATATATGACATTTTATAGCTGACAATATGCATTCTCTGAGCGTGAAACATAGCCTCTGCAAAGTTTTTATGTCTTGATATATTGTGTCTTTTGAATATCAGGTTTTTCAAGGTAGAGTGTTGGGGTTTTGTACTTCTTTCAATATTTCTTTGATTATAACATTCTATTCAGTTTAGGAATTGAAGTTTTGGATTTCTAACAAAGGAAAAGTGTGAGTGTGCAGGGTACGCATGCTTGCATACACCCTGAGTCACTTGGGATATTGTATCTTTCTGTCCTGGCTTACTACTACAGAGGCAATTATTCAGCTCACAGGATTTACAGAAGCATATCTTTCACAATGAAGCCTGAAGTCTCATCAGCATATTATTACTTCTTCTAGGTCATGATTAAAGATAAACAATATCACTCTATCTAACACAGTCTTATCATATCATCACAGCAAATAAATCCTGGTTGATTAACAAGCATTATTACATTTCTTTTTCACATCTTCCAAGCTTCATAACTTGTTAACATGTCAGTTACACAGATTTCTGTAGAACTGTGAAAAGAAAGAAAATAGAACCAGGAGACCATACTGCATGTCATACACAGGAAGACCTTCAGCCATGCCTGCCAAGGGCTTCTACATCTTCTGCACAGTGGCTGAAGAGAATTGTTAGGAGCAAGGACAGGCAGCTGTATTGGATGAGCCACGTGTTCCAGTCTCCAGAAGTAATTCCTCACAAGGACCATCCTCAAGAATCATTAGGGGGAAATTTCGAAGAGTACTTTGGTATTTAGCAGTGGAAGTCTATTAAAGTCTGCATTACCTTTACTCTTGATAAACAGTAAACACTTGTAAAATCTCTGTCATTTGAATGCTGAGCAAATTGAACCCTGTCACAATATTTTCCTCCCTGAGACATACTTTTTACTACTGATAAATGTCAAGATGCCAATATTCTTTCTTTGTAAAGTAATTGTAAAGTTGGCTGCCTCAGGAAAGCTCCTTCTGCTGAAGTCACAGATCTTTGAAGAACTGTCTGCGAAGCATCGCTAAGGTACTGAGCTACTGCAGCTTGCAAACCTGTTCTGCCTGAAGTAAAAAAACCTACACTCTTTTAGAAAATACAGGTGCTAAAAATTTAGAAGTTGCCTTCAGAACTAATCAAAAGCTTCTTATAATTTCTCTGTCAACAGTAAAAAGGATGAAGTTGCTTCTAACCTGGGAGTGGGGGAGGTATATAGGGAGAGGACTATATTAAGTGAGGCCCCAGGCACAGGTAATAAATCCTTCAGTCAGGTTTATTGTTTTGGTTGGAGAGGTGACCATGGCATGGGATGGGAGCCTTTCAACTCTGGGATTCAGCAGCTCTCTGGCTTGATAACAGTATCCACCACCTGCTGCACTTTGACTTTCAGCTCAGTGGCAGCTGCAGGCATCAATTCAGACCAGAAATCTGAGGGAACACACACTTTTATGATGTTGGAAGGTAGCTGAAAGGCAACTAGAGGCATACAGCAGTATTAAATGGAAAATAAATTGTCATAGAATCATAGATTATCCTATTTGAAAGGGACTCACAAGAATCATTGAGTCCAGTTCTCGGTTGTTGCGGCGCGGGCGCAGGCTGCCGGCCCCTCAGCCTTCCTGACGGTGTCCCCACCGGAGAAGGCGCTCCGGTCGGGGCAGAGGGGGCTCTCCACACTCACACGCACAGCCGGTGGAAACAAGGCTGCGGAGGCAGCAGGGGTTCTTCATACGGGTTCCCAGCAGGGTTTATTAGTGGCAGAGGTCGACGCCTACACAGCGCGGACCTCGACGCCCATCCACACGCTGGGAGGGGCAGGGATGAAGAACACAGAACAAAGGCAGGGTATTGGGTTTTATTCCGGGGAGGCAGGGGCAGGGAGAGAGGGCCTAGGGGTGGTACATAGGAGGGGCCATGGTATGAGGACCAGTGAGGGGACAGGGAAGGAGTGGACAGGGGAGTGGAACTGGGGCAACTGGGTCCTTGTACTTCCATGGGAGAAGCCAGAAGCTAGGGGGCGCCCTTCCAGGGCAGGCACCCTCGGCCCTGCACGGGACAGCCCCAAGGGTCACACCATGTGCCCGAGAGCAGTGTCCAAACGCTTCTTAACTCTGTCGGGCTAGCATCTGTAACAACTTCCCTGGAGAGCCTGTTCACCCTCTGGGTGAAGAACATTTTTCTAATAAACCTTCCTGTCACAAGTTCATGCTGTGAGCTCAGGTCCTGTATAATGATATGGTTCTGCCTGATACAGACTCCTGCTCTTGGGGTCACTCTGCACCACACAAATGTCCCTGAGCACACACGGTTTGACTCTGAACATTTAATACTGTTACAGGTACTCATCCAGCTGAACAAGAAACCTTTCTGGTGGATGCCCATTTAGGGAATTTAGAATAAGAGTTAGGTTTTGGTTGATATGCATCTGTACCTAAGCTCCCTGTATGTGTAGTGAGACTTAATGTGTTTCTTAAAGAAGAGTTCAGCTAGTCTACTGAAGAAATGCTGAGAGAAAAGTCGATGCCTGGACCCCACCTCACTATGGTTAGGTGACAGCTAAGTGGGGTTGTGATAGTTGAGGACTGTTTTGCCATTCTCAAGTTAGAAGTTGTGAGGAAAAAGTAATGGTTAGGTTGTTAAATCTCTTTGTTCTTCGAGCTCTTTCTTAAAAGCCTTCAGACTGACTCCTGAAGTCTGTGTTTTGTCTTGTAAGTATTTGCACTGTAAAATAAATGGGGACTGTTTAACATTCCCTTCTAAAAATGCCTGTGTGCATGTTCAGCTCCATTAACAATAGAGGCGTACGTAGGGCAGGAGAGACCCTGACCCCAGGAAATTATTGCCTAGCTGCTGTAATGGCAATTGCTTATCTCTTATTTAAATAATCAAGTTAAATGCCAAACAAATCTTCTAAACTCTGTTTTTTGTTAAGCTCAAAGAAATCACGGGGAGAAAGGAACACAGATCCTGCACAAGAATGACTACAAAAAGTCCCCCAAACCCTCCTTCTATATCCTGCTGGCAAGCCATATAAAGATTAATATTTTTAAAGATAGCAAAATAATTGTAAATATAGGATGTCCCAATCCTCCAAATGCCAAGTGAAAGGCTAGATTACTATCTAGGTAAGATTAGCAGAAAATTTAAAGTATTATTTATTGTGGACAAGAAATTAATTTAGGATAAAAGCACTTCCATTTTGAAACAGCAGGGTGAAATCACAATTTGCCTGTTAATTAACCACCAGAGCTTCATAGCAAAGATTTTACTGTCTTCTTAGTTTTGACTTTCTGGTAACTAAATTGTCTTTTTCTGCATCTGAGTGACTGTGTAATATAGCATATCACTGCTGTACCTCCAGATTTTATTTGCTAATGAATTTAGCACATTCCTTATCATATTATAGACTAAGAATCCCACAAATTATATAATAATATTTCATGTTATTGGGCTTCTAAGACCAATAAAACAGCTAGGTAGCACTAATAGTATCAGTAAAATCAGCTATTTGTACAGGTTTCCTTTCTATTAAAATAGTCATAGGATAAAATCAGTATATACAGTACCCATGTGTTCTGAGATACTGATCAAACAACAATAAAGTTCTTACAGCAGGGTAATTAAGGCTTTGAATGTGATCTAAATGGGGTAAGTCGACACCAACTTACATTCCCCTGGTCAAAGAGATGTGATTGTATCTCCTTTACAAAGAATTAAATAACACTCCAATGTTTATCTGTCCATCTGAAAGAAGTCCCATAAAGGGAAATAAACAGTTTTAGATTCTTGACACCTTGAGACCCTTTTTTCCCTCAGCTGCAACCCTAATTTTCGCCTCAGTAGTGCTATTTTATAATGATATTGCTAATACATTTTGAAAATACAAAATCAATTTTACAATCAAAACAGGAGCAACATAGTATGTAAGTGGAGGACTTTTTAGTGCTTGCCATATGATCTTTAATCTCAAAAATTATAGATTTCTTCTGGTATGCAGCCAAAATTAGAGTTTTTAGCTAATTGCTATTTGTCTAGTGCTCAGGAGCATCAGTGGGAAGAAGCCTGTAGAATCCCAGATTGAGTGTTTGGCTTTAGGGGTTAAGACATATGCCTGCAGATTAAGAATGCTACTGTAATTTCTTCTAATGATCAGGATGTGAGAGATAACATTGCTGCAGGAGGCATCTAACAAAAGAGGAAAAACAAATGGAGGCTTAGAGGTAAGGTAAGTATTTAAACGAAGCAGTAAAAGTTATTATGAAGGACCCACTGTCTCTAACTCTCACTGAGAACAAAATAGCTCACAAAACCCCCAGACAATAATCCATACAGCCTGATGTCTGTAGCTACTCAGTGCTCTACAGACTTAACCTCACCTGAAACTCATGCTGTTGGCTACACATGTGGTCTAAAACTAATAAAGAAATAGAAAATTGATTCAAAGAGGAAGAAGAAAGAAGAGGAGGTTTATATGTTATGTTGGTAGCAAGTTAATTAATTTTGATGAGATCCATATAAATGGGAAGGAAGAACTGGCAGAAGTAGGAGATAATCTGAAATTAAGAATTTTTCAACAAAAGCTGCCAGAAAATCAGGAAAAGCAGTGGAACTAGATGAAAATAAGATGCTGAGACTTTGTCATGAATAGTCTAATTTCTGTAAGAGTTGAGATAGTTATGAGAAAATATTGAGATACCAGGAAGAGTTTTTGGATGCTAAGCAATATATGAGAACCACCAGCATGAATGATGTAAAAACTCACTGTCTGTAAGGAACCAGTATAAACAAAAGGGTAAGTCAGTATCACCACAGGAGTACTGGGAAGTGAGGGAAGAGGGAAGAAGATTCTATAAATGGGATCTTAAGCAGGAAAAAAATGAAAAAAATATTTACTCCACAAAGAACTAGTTAAGAGGAGCTGGAGAGTGAACTTAAGGGAGAGATTGGAGATAGTCATAATGGAAAAGTCTGTTTTATAGGTACATAATAAGGAACTTCTTACTTTTGGAAAGGCAAATTCTATATAATACATAGATTATGAATCAAGGTTAGACAGCAATGAGGAAGGAATCAGAGAGCATCATGTGTGTCCTCAGACAGAGAGAGCCCATTCATGGTGAGGACAGAGAGAGAAGGACAGAGAACAAGGAGAGATAGGTGAGATGCAGCAATGACAAAGAGTCCAACAAGTACAGTTAAGGGAGGAGGAACGTACAGATAAAACAAGTGGTTCATAATGTGACAGGATTGGAGGCAAAAAAGAGGGAAGCTTGAATTGGAAAAACTGAGCTCAAGATGAGCCATTTGGGAATGGTAATGGTAATGGATGTGGTAAAGAGAAGAGGTAGTAAAGAGAAGTGGATAACAAAGGCACAGATAGGCTGTGCATGAGCCTCTCAATGTTACTTTTTAAAATGCCAGGAAGATCTAAGACTAAGCAAAGGAAAACTGAAGGTTGTACAGAGCTTTAAAAAAAAAGTTTGGAGAGCAGAAAAATTAAACCTGAAGACCTAGTGTGAATGCCAGAAGAGAAGACATTATACAAGTTGTATTCATAAATCATATTAGAGTTCAGGAACTTTTTTCAGAGCAGATGAAGAGTAGGAATAAGTGGTGCCCACAAAGCAAGGAAAGAGAGCAGGGAAAGGAATAGCAAGGTGAATCAAAAGGCCCGTATGGTCAGATGAAGACTGGGGGAGAGCTCTGGACTGGAGTATTGGGTGGGCAGGAGTTAAGTTTAGAACAGATTAGAGTCAGAATGATTGACAGACTGAAAAACAAGTTTGGCAAGTGAATAGAGAGGCAGGACATGAGAGAACCTGGATTAGGACAGGGCAAGGGAAACTATGATGGAAAAAACAGAGTACATAAGAAATAAGGTCATAATATGGAGCAGGAGGTGGGCAAGCTAAAAAGCACATGCATTTCCAGGGAGGCAAGTTTTGTAAAATATGGTTTAATTTTGAGGATTGCATTTAAACTAAGGAGTTCTGCAGCATGGAGATTTCCTGACCTGCCTGCATGCATCTCAGACTCCCCAGAAATCTTTTCTCCTTTTAGGAGGTCTGATTGCTGTCCCAGACACCTTTAATGTATGTAATCACCCTGTGGTGCCTTTCATCTCATTTGGCATAATGCACATTTGAAAACCTGTCACAAATGGGCCAGTTTGAAATGATGCTGTAATGCACAAAAATTAGTTCTCCTGCCCTTTGGCTGCTGAACAAGAAAATTGATTTTTGTGCATTATGCAATGAATTTAAATGGTATATTTCAGAGAGCTTTGTAAACATAGGACTTTGCAAACAGAGGCACTGGAGGGATTCAAACATAACCAAAGGCAATAGGAACTATTCTGGCAACCTACTAAATCATTTTTTTACTCACTCTAGCCCATCAAGCCACTGGACTAATGAGCAGACTCATCTTTGTGGTTTATGTGTTTGTTAGAAACCCTGGCTCCAAATGCAACTGGTCACTGCTGCAGCTTCCATTACCCGTGATGGTTTTAAAAGGTTCTTCTGGTTACACTACTTAGGTTGTGTATATATAGCGAGTGCTTTTGAAAAGGCAAATTCCTGTGCTGTCATCCAAGCAATCAAAACACTCTTTGTTTGCAGAGCAGGGGGAGGATGGAGACAAGGGTAGAGGAGAGGGGGAGAAGTTTGGAGAACCAGCAGGTGCCACTCATTGGTGTGGCGCTGCCTTCCCGTCCATTCCCGACTGCCCCTCAGAGCTGCGTGTTAAAATCCAGTGTTCAAGGTAAGGCACCAAACTCAAGGAATGCGGACCCAGCCCTGGTGCTCGTGGTTTCCTGGCTGGCACATCTCCTCCCTGCTCAGCTGCCTGCACAAGCCGAGTGCTTGAGGGAGTGCTGGGACAGCGGGCAGTGGTGCTGCACCGCCGGGGATGACAAATTAAACACTAATGTGTTTGCTAGAGGCTTAGTTGCTGGGCTGGGGTGGCACACAGAGTAACCCCTCTGCTCTGTGACCTTTGCTTCTTTTACTGCAGATCGGTGCAGAGAGGTTAAAGAACAAACACTCTGCTTTTGATCAGCAGTGTGACACTGTGCTCCAGCCCAGACACCTGACGGGGAGGGAAATCTGTTCAAGCTTTCTCCTCTCTCCATGGCAATATGCTGAATGCTCCTGCAGCACGAGCACTAATTTTTAAAAAGGGATTAAGACCCTCGGCCATCAGGAGCAGCCTCTTTGCACTGCATGTTTTTATGCCTCACAAAGATCAGTCTATCTGAAGTCAGAGTAATTTTTTTCTCTGAAAATAAGAAAGGAATTATGCTTTTATTAGCAATTTCTCTGACTGAATTATTCGACAAGCCCTAGCTTCCTTCTCACCAAGTAAAGCAAATAAGCTATTAATTCTCTGTTTTTCCTCGGGGTATGTGCACGAACAGCAGTTGTAGAAGCTCATCAAACTGCTGTTTGTTCCTGACAGAACCAGAATCTCTGATGAATGTTCCATTATTTTCATCCAAAAAGGGGAAAAAAAGATAGTTTCTGGGACAGTTTACACTCTTTTAAATGCCACTGTTAAAACCCCCCTGTTGCAAATTTGTCTAGGTCTCCTCTCTGAGACCTCTAGGTCTGCCTCTCTTCTTCACTATAATGTTTCTGAAATCTGGTACCAAAAGCTATGGAGAAGACACTGAGGTGACTGGCGTGGAGCCTAATGTCTCCGCTTTGCACACCATTTTAGAGCACTAGAGTGAAGTGTGCCAAAGGCCTCAGCTAGAACAACAAATTGCTTCCCACACAAGACAGGCCTCCATTACCCAGAACAGATCAATTGCTCTCACTGTGACAGATGAAGCTGAGGTGAAAGTACAAAAACCAGAATCATGCTAGCTCAATATTTTATTTTTGGTAATGAAAGTGATCTATTGCTGTTTAACTAGTAATTCCAAGAACATCAACACAGAAGACAGGGTAAAAAATGTTGGTTACAACATTGTTTATGTAGCCAGATTTCAAGATGAAACTAGCTGCATGTAGTTTGCAAAACATTGGCATTTCATCATCTTTTATTTATGGAATTCATTAAAATGTGAGACTCTAATATACCATGCACTAAAAAGAAAACCTATAAACTATTCCCCATATCATCAAACCCATCACCCATACTGCAGTAGATGGCTTGAAGGAACACCTCATATTCCAGTGATGAGCCCCTTGATCCCTTGTGGATGGTGCATGTACCTTGGCAATTGTTTTTCAAAGAAGGATCATTTGTTTCAGTGGCACATCAGGACGAGCCAAGAAGAGCTGCAAGTAAATGACAGAGAGAGAATTCACCACCTGCATTTTGACTGCTACATTTTAGATATAGTATTTATTTTTATAAGCCCCTGGGGGAACAACTCTCCCAGATGCACAGTATCTGCATAATCACTCAATTTTAGACAGATTAAATATTCATATCAGGCTTCTTGAGTTGTGGTAATGTCCCTCTGGGGTTCTGAGGATCCAGGAAGAGCTTTGCCACAGCACAAAGATTGGAGTCTGTTGATCAGACTGGCAGGGTTAGTCTCTCCCCATCACAACTCGTTTAAAGGCAAGTTCTTGTGAACTCTTGAGAATGGTGCAGTTTTTCCCCCATATAATGGGGCAAGATATGGTTCCTATAATACAAGGTAGTTCAAAGATAACCAGATCTTCATGAAGACTTTTGCTACACCTGTACACTGAGATTTATCATCTGTCTATTTCATTTAGACCCATCTAGCCATATGCTTGTTTTGTTTCTTGTAAAAATATAGTAGTGAATGTATTTTTTTTGCAATTAAATTGGTGATTAATAAATTCAATAAAAAAGGACAAAACCCCCCACTCCTTATCCTAATTTTAAGACCTAAAAGTTCTTTGGATTAGTTCACTGATTACATTATGTAATAGGTCTAAACATTGTTCTTGCTCTCTTGTGGTTGGCAAATTATATTAAAGTTTTCAGGGCCAGGAGAGCAGCATGATTTAATGAAACTGTGTAAGCAAAACTTGCTGAAAAACTCCCATCCTCTTTCTTTGTATTTGTAACTATGACCCATTCTAGCTTCTCAAAACACAAACATTTTAAAGGGCACACATGATTGCTTTTCCATTTCTCATCGCTGTTGGTGACAACAGAGGGTTTAATGAGTATCACCTTGCTTCCAGACAGGATGTGCCTATCCAAACTCAGATGCTTGGAAAACCCATGTATATCAGAGCTATTTGCCTACAAGCTTACCAGAGAGAGAGGAGCCAGAATTATTCAGAATAATTCCTTTTTCATTAAACCAAGCAAATAAGATAGGTAAGTTGAATTATTCTCCTAAAAGGTTTTCCTCGAATTACATGTGAGGGGATGTAAGGCAACTAATTCTGATATAGGCATCTGCATTATCAACATTTATAGTTAGGTCAAATAAATTGCATCTTATATGTTGAAGACTATTTTTTCAAGAAATGTGGGTGATTTAGAGTCTGCTTTTATTCTTTATGAAATTAAAACAGAAATGGAAGAATGGATAGGCATCCCAGAGTGCCCATTTATAAACTAGTCTTGTCTGTGTACAGATAGGCATCACATCCAATTGATATTCAGACATTCAAGTTTTATAAGCTTCATCTAAAGAGAATACCTCAGTCACTCAAATGTCTGCATAATGAGGATATTGCACACTGTCGAAAGAGTGGATTTTTTTAGCACTAAAGAATAAGTGTGCAAAATTTTTAAAAATAACATTTGAAATTGGTTAATCATATACATTGCAATGCAAAAGAAAATTATGCACATAGTTCCGGACAGTCAATACTCAACAAATTAGTTAAATAAATACTGGCATTTCATTGAAATTCTGATACGTTTGAAAATTCACTAAATTACTTTTTACAACTGGTAGAAAAAGCTGCAGTTTCTAAGACTTGGATGCCTAAAGCTAAACAACTGATTAATGTCTTAAAGTTTTTGGGGTTTTTTGGTTTGTTTGTTGTTGTTGTTTGGGTTTTTTTAAGATGCTGACTATACTCAAGGAGTGCAAAACTTTTAAGCATGCTTTTGAAAACCAAACCAATTCATTTTGTTTCTGTATAAGATTCCTTAGCTAAAAAATTTGGGGAAACTGAAAAAAACACCATGCTAAATTTTAGTAAACTTACATACTAGCAGCTTACATTGTTGTTTAAATATCTTTGTGTTTTGCTCTTTATTAACAAAGTACAGCAGGTTATGATAAAAAATAAGAAAGTACTGCTTTCTTGTTAGATAATATTTTACCAGTTCCACATGATGACATTCTGCTTGTCTTGCCAATTCAACACAAAAGGAAACCAGCAGATGGAAGCAATGAAAAGCAGAATCTTTACTGCACTCATTTCAGCTAGTGCAATTTACTGACTTTCCAAAAGTGTAACTGCATCTTCCATTCCTCCCATGCTGATAGATGTTGCATGGAGTGTCCTTCATTTCAGGACACTGAGGAAAGAAGTAAAAAACTTAAGTGGGCAACTGAAAATAGGACATGCTGATTCTATTTCTACAAGTCAAAATCAAATGTTTCAGCTCCCATACTTTATATGTAATTAAACTCAGTATAATTACAAACTACTATGATTGCTACTTGCTCTGAGTATGCACAGGCAAAACCTCCTAAGGGAGGAACCAGCTTCTTTCTACTGAAGTGAAAGGACTTGAGTTCCTGGCTCACTTTGAATATTGAGTGGACATGGCAGGCCCTTTTCTGCTAAACTATTCCTATTGTTTGAGCCTCACCTCTTTTTTTTTTTTTTTAGTTAATATGAGACAGTAAGACAGACAGGTACAGCAGATAAATATTTGAATGCAGATTTGGTGAAGTCTGGTTTTCAAAGAAATCTACTTAGAGATTTATAAAATAGAAACTAAACACTTTTTATAATAGACTTGTTAAGACTTTAATCTCTGAGACAGATCATCAGATACAAATCAGCCTAGTTTCAGTGACTATGAAACTGTAGATTTTAATCATAAAAGAGGTGAAAAATCAAGAACAAAGAAAAACAGAAAGTTTACTCTGAAATTTTTAAGGGCAGCAGGCTAGTGGAACAGAAGATAGATTATTTCAATATTTTACTCTATTGTCAGTCTAAGTATAATTAAAATCTTCAGTGTGAATGCTCAGTTATGGCATCTATATTTTACTAGTAGCAAGCAAAACTGTTCAGGAGCAGTTTAACAAATGTTTGAAATTTATTTGAAATTCATTACCCCATTTCCACCAGCTGGGATGTAGCCATGTCTGCTTTGAGTCTCACACCAAAGCATGTTACATTTCTCTGACTTTTATATGGGAAGCTGAATTTATAATAATTTGGAACATATCAAAGATTGGAAAGTATTCAAGCCACAGTGGCAGTGGGAGAAACTGAGCAATGGGTTTGTTATGCTCTGGATCTCTTCTTTCTAACATACTCTGGTGTACCTCATTTCCACAAAAGCCTTGTGATCACTCTCCCTAACCACTATCCTTCACCACAAGCTAGAACAAGCTTATATTACGGCCCTGTTTATTTTTAGAAAGATTCAGATTCCTGCCTATTCTGGGCTCATTTTCTTAACTTTCACACTCCAATAAACTTAACCCACTTTCAACACACTAAGATAATTTAACCTGTCCATGCAGGGACTTGCTGTTGTTTAACATAATGTACAATTTTACTTCTATTTTCAAAAGGTTTGTGTGTTGTCAGATCTTGAGAAAAGTAAGCCAACTTTGATATCTTGATCTCTAGCAAATTCCACAAACACAGCAGGACACAGAACAGCAAAACATCAAGCATTGGGGTTTCTATTTGAAAATGGATATTAATGTCTAATATAATTTTTTAATATACAGAATGTAAAGTGGACACTTTTTCAATAGTGTTCTCAAGAGTAACACATTTCAAAAGTCTTCTGAAGAAGTCTATATTCTGATAATTTCCCTGATGTAATCTTTGGGGCTTTCTTGTTTTTGCTGTTGTAACCAGGTTGCTAAAGTTTAGGAAAAAAAAATAGTTTAAATAGAGCTTACAAAAGACTACTGAAATAGAACTGATCTCTTAGCAAAGCTACAGGACTGTGCATCTATCTAGTGTTATGTTTGGAGTAAAAAGACAGTGGATGTGGGAATAGATCTGGCAGTAGGAGGGAATTGCTAGCATGCACTTCACAGAGGGAAAGTGTTCAAGGTGTTCCAGACTTGCCTTTTCCAAGTACTACTGTTTCTCTTTCAATACCTGTGTCTTCCCAACAGCAATGTGTGGTCTCAGATTAGTCCTTCCCAGACACCTCTCATCAAGGACATTCCAATCCCCTATGTTTCTCATTCCTATTTTCATCTCACTGTCCCTGTCCTGTCAGCCAATGGCTGCCAGTGCTGTGAGACACTCTCAGCTGTTTATTCAGCATTGCCCAGTTTGGGAATGGGAAAATGACCCCTCTCTATATAGTTTTATTACACTTTTTTCTCTCCCTGCCTCTATCACCAAGAGTTATCTAGGGAATGATTTAATATCAAGTAGCACACTAAAAACATTTCTCAGCAAATTAATAAAATCATTGATAGTTTGTATTTGCCAGTAGTTATAAAGATGTTTCCACAGAGCTTAATAATAAGCAATATATGAAAGCTTTTAAAAATCTATTCCAATTTGGAACAAAATTTAAAATTTTCCCAGAAAATTGATTTGCTGTGGTTAGTAGCAAGGCAACATAATTTATGAGAAATCTGGTTTGTTCTGGGGCATCTGGCAAGTACAGTGAACATGAACAGCTAAAATGTTTCTATCCCTCTCAGATCCTGTCCCAGATATTCCCTATAGCAGTACATCAAGAGTGTTCCAACTTTCAAATGTATATATTTGGATTACTTATAAAAGGAAAGTAAAAGAAAAGAAAATCATAGTAAAGTGTGTTATGCACCAACAAGAACAAGGAGACGTGACCACATGGCATATCCCAGAGGTGGCTGTCAGGACTACAGTTGAGTTTACAAGCACTGGATCTATAACAAAGCAATGGTAATGTTTCATTTTAATTATGGGTATGAATGTGTTTCATTTATTCTTTCAGTGGCTTCAGTCTTATATTGGTCACTAGGGCTATAAAATATGTAGTACGGTTTATGATCCACAGTGCTCTTTGTTGCATTTGGAGTAATTGGAAGGCTGCTCATACAGTACATGGTGCAAATAGGCCTGGTAATCTTCCTCTTGGATGAGCAGCTGTTGGTTAAAATACATTGTGTTTTCTGCTGCTGTGTTACTGTGATGCCTCATGCAGACAAGACTAAATTCCAAAGGAAACGCTCCAAGAGAAGCAGTATGCACTGTGATGTCAGCTGATCCACCACTCTAGCCCTTGGCACCCAGAGAGCACAGCATGCAGGAGACCATCCAGCCCATGGACTTTAGAGACCTAAGTCAGGTACAGCAACACTTGAAACAGAGTTCCCTCACCACAACAGGGCTGCCAAAATTGTCTAAATTTTACAACTAAGTTCCCAGCCCAAAAAACTTAGAGTAATAGTTGTAAAGGAAATTTGATCTGTTCCTGAAGTGGTTATTAAAAATCAGCTCCAGGAAACTGGTTTGTTGGTCTTCTCTTGGGATCCAGAAATTCTCCATTGGAAAGGCTTTCATCTAGAAGGGCTTGTTACTAGTTTTACAGCATATCTCCAGAGAAGATTTCACAATATGGTACTCTGGGGCGTGTTTCTGGTTACATGTCCGTGGAGTATTTACATATTTTCCTTGCAAAGAAAACAGAAACACTCAAGTGACTCAGGTGAATTCCTTGTGATGGGTGAATACCTAACCACTGGGCAACAGACCTGTTGTCCTCCTTGCTTATTCACAGCATCATTTAGGCTGGAAAAGATCTCTAAGACAATCAAGTCCAAGCGGCCCTCTGCTACTGTTCCTAGCTGTGTGATCATCACAACCTTTGATAACATGGGTACATTGCATCTAAAACCACGGGCTAAGAGTAACCTTCTCTACAGTCATTGTAGCTGGGGTTTAGCACTCTTAAAGAACTGAACTTAAATATTACACAAATGTTCAGGGGAAAGCTACCTTCTCAAAAGTATCGAAAAACTGCGCGGGACCACCACTTGAAAGGGGAGATTTTGTGATCTCCTGCGGATCTCCTAAAACAATGTGTGAATGTTGATGCTTATCATGGAGACTGAAACCTGCTCAGACAGAGCCCTCCTCCTTGAGATGTCTGTTGACTGGCTCCCTCAAGGTCTCTCATAATTCCTGAATGACAAGGAGTAAGAAACTGATTCTTCAGAACCATGCTTTTATGCTTGCAAGAAATGCAAGAAAATTTACTGCTTTCCATAGCTGTTCTGCATCACTGCTGCTTCTTTGATGTGGATTTGTAGTTCTGTCCACAAGTCTGTGGAGCGGATGGCCTAAGTGCTGGAAAAATAATGTGTTTGCTTATACATGAAAGGGATTTGCTACACATCTTTTTTCTTTAATTTCAAGAAAGAATTCCTATTGGATATATTGCAAAGGTTTTACTGCTTGTTGTTGAAGAGAGCTATCTAAAGCCACAAATGTTGAGCAAGCCACATTTCAGAGGGACAGTTCCATGAAAAAGTTTGTAAATCTCAGTAGTCTGCTCAGTGCTCTATAGTGATTCAGATTCTGTGTGTCTGCTCCTGTAGATTACCATTTTAATTGCTGTACAGGAGACTATATAATATATTCAGTAAGACATGATGCAGAATAATGAAACATTTCATTACAGAAGCATAAGCCTCTTCATTATATTGTCACGGGAATAGATTTGTCCCATTATAATTGTTTTTATATTTACCAAAAAAAATTCTCAAATATATTAAGCTTTAGTACACTAATTAGATTGTATTTTACAGTACCTGTATGTGTGATTTTCTTTCTGTTCACAGCTGGCAGATGGTGTGGAGCATATAGTTCTGGTATTAAGAGCTGAGGAGGTTTAAAGAGGTGAACACAATGGGTATTGCTTTTTGTTGCCTTTTCAATATGACTGCAACATTGGCCTGTCTTCTGTTCTTACTCTTTTTTAACTTTCTTTAACTTTTTTTATTTAGCTGCTTTTACACTTTAGATCCATTGTGCTTCTTCCAGTAAGTCAGCAATAACTACCTTAACAATTGCATTAAGTTTTGTGTGTTTGAATACAGTGGATTTCCATCCATATTTGATTTCATTAACTTTACTGGATATAAAGTTAATCATGCTGTTAAATATTCCTTTGAAAAAGCCTATGGATGCATAAAAAGTCACAAGAGGGAGATGACATTATGCATTCAATTGTCATCCACTTAGTACTGTCTGATCATACGCATATTCTTTTTATACAATAAACTTCTTATCTGGTAATCAATCATTTAATAAAGAACAACTGATCCACTAGTACTTTATACTCTAGGATACCACAAAGCAACTTAGGCCACAAAAGTGACTCTCAAACAAATGAAAGAAACAGTTTTAGATCGTCTTAACTTTGAATAAAATATAAAGAATATATTTTTCAATATACAATTTTCTACGTAAGAATGATAATTATCAGATAATTGGAATATACTGCTTCTCCATAAATGAAGAAAAAAAATAATGGAATGGAAAATATAAGACTTCTGAAGTTTCATAGATACTCATTACAAAATGTATACCTATGTAAGTGTGTAATTACAATATTCCCATTATTTCATGAGAATTGATTCTATCTTGGAAATTATTATATTCATAATCAAAATTATGATCCGTTATTAATTATTACTGGTAAATATGTTGCACAACAAAATCTCTTACAATTATTACCAAAACTGATTACATGTACATCATACTTTTAAAAGCAAGGATAATAAAAGGCAGATTTTATATTTTCAGCCTGCACAGTTTTGTCTATGTCTTGATTAGAGTAGTATAATGAAAGATTACCTCCTGAAGCTGATAGCTCTGTCTACTGATGTTTGTAATAAAGAAAACCAACATGGTTGTAGTATACTAAGTACTAGTTCCTAAATTGTTTAAAAATAATCCAAGTCCAAGAAACAATGTCTAAGACTAGGAGGTTCAAATCTGTATTTTTAGTGGTAGAAGGTTGTTAAATACTCCAATGAATTAGGAATGTCAACAAGGCTGACCAGGGCACCTATTTTAGAGATTCTCAGGCCTTCAGTCAATGTAGAGAAAAAGACACCTCCAGAAATGTATCCAAATCCTCACCTCATCTTCCTCTTGCAGCCATGCAGAGAGCCCAGGTTTTGTGGGGTGAGAACTGTAGTGGGTGAGCTCATGCACTTTAAGCACCTTGGAAATGTTGAAGTTTAAAATGGAAAGCCCACCTTGACCGGTGCCTGATATTTTTGATTGTCACACCTTCACTGGCAAGAATGAATGAATGAATGAATGGATGAATGGATGAATGAATGAATGATCCTTATCCATGTGAGCATTCATGGCAATAGGTGTGTTACTGATGCATTGTAATGCACAAACCTTAAATGCAAAAATGTCAGATCCATCTAGCCATCTTCCCTGAAGAACAGATAGAAACCCCCCTACAATGCAGTCTACAAACTAACTGAGATTTGTAAATGACTGTGGTCATTCATAGGAGACGCCTGTCTCCAGCAGGCACTGGAAATACCGTTAAGTCCTAGGAAAAGTTATACTATTGGCCATTTTAAGGGGGACACCGAGAGGAGGAAAGATGTTCAGGAAAATATCTGTCTGTATTTTTTCTGATGATATTGAGTAGATGAGAAATGTACAGTGTCTTTTTCTTACCCATTTTTCTCTTAACGACCCATAAATTCTTATACCCAGAAGGAACTCTCAGCCATAACCTACAACTGCAATCCTTTCAGTACTTGAAAGGACAGAACAGAAATTAATTGAGATAACTGTTTAATTGGTTTCTTTGAATATTTCCTTAATCATTAGTGAGTGGATAAAACATTCTGAGTGTTGTTTGCGCTACTGTTCTGTGCCTCCCTCTGTTTCAAATTTATAAGATTCTGTCATAAGCTTTGTACTTTCCTAGGAAAAAAAATGAATTTATTTTTTTCAAATGTACCAAATAAATTAATAGAGCACTTTCAGGTAGCAGGAAATACAACAAGAAGAAAAAGAGGAAAAGGGGTATAGAGTAATTTTTACTTTAACAACAAAAGGTCTTACTCTACAAAACTACAAAATCAACCTCCATTCAAAATATCCTGAATAACAACATAAACAACAACAAACATTTTCTGTAGAGATCTCTGATTAGAGCGCATACTATTTCCTCTGTTGATTAATTGAACTGGCATTTTGATTATCTTTAACTGTACACATCAAATAAGTTAGTATTGTACAGTGATACACCAATGCACATAGAGGACTTTTAAATTTAATATAAACAATAATATCCTAAATCACACAAAGCATTGAAACATTCATCTTTCATAGAAACATTCCCTTCATATAATATGAGAATTGTGGTTCTGATTCAGGTTATGGAAGTACCCTTCCAAAAAAACCTTCAAGGTTTTTGACTGCATTGCAAGACAGGATCCTTAGAGTTCTACCTGTAGATTCTGACTTTGTTACAAAACAATATTTCTCCTTAAAACAAGTAGAAAGCTTATATTCTTCAAGGGGCTTTACAATCTGGCAATTACAATGTGTAGCAATACCAAAAATAATGATAATGAAGAGCATCTTGCAGGTCTATTTTGGATCTTTCAGTTTTACTGGCATTGGAAATAAGATCAGTCATTGACTTGGGAAAGTGAGAAAGCATTTAAACCTGAAGGATGTTTTGCAGTAAGCAATGATGTGTTTATATCTATTGGTTATTTTTTTTATTATTTTCTATGTATGACCAGCTAGCATAAACACATGTACTAAGCTTAGAAAGTGAAAGCAGATATGACTTTGAAAACCACATCTTAGTTCAGTTTTGTCAGATTTGGGCATTAGTTTGCACACTGTTACAAATATTCTAGTTTCTACTATAATGCTGGACAAGCAGTATAAAAATATATTTCTCATCTAGATCACACAAGTATTTTACAAATATGTATTTACCTAAATGAAATGAAAAACTGAAGATTTGGAGAGAGGGGTGAAGAACAAATATATTTGCAGCATGAGAAAGATAAGGAAGTTTAAGGCCTCAAATGTGCTGGAAAGTGCCTTTGTTAAAGTCTGGAGATAAATCAGTAATATTCTGCAACATTCTGAAAGCCCTTTCAGCACACATATACAAAGGGTTGTGTGTAGTACATTTAAACTCAAGGAAGGAAAACCTCTAATATATTACAAGTGACTCAGAAAGCAGTGTTACTTTGTAATGAATGAATGAATAAATAAATAAATAAATTTTAAAAGCTTTTATGCTGTTTTAGGCAGAAGTGGAACACAGAAAAAAAGTTCCCTATTGCAAAGTAAATCAGATCTTTAAACAACATGCAAAAAGAGATGAATACAGAATAGCACTCACAGCTAACAACAAATACAATTTTTAAAAGACTCACTAATGAGCAGATACATGGTGCATTGCTAAAATTAGCCTAGTCAGACCAACCTGGTGCCCCTTTCTGGACGTAATAAGGAGGTTTGTCCATATCTAGTGAGAAGCAGTGCAAAAAAGCAAGAGGCAGTAGGAAGGACACAGTGCATAGGAGGAGTTCAGTAATGTTGCCTGCACATGTAGGCAGGGACCAGGAATGCCAGAGCTCGTCTGGACTTGAGACTTCATAGGCACACAAAAAGAAGAGTCTATACATTACTAGTAAAAGACTGAACAAGGAATATGTTGAACTGTTGCTGGATGAGAATGATGATTCAGTGCCAGATAAGGCAAGGGGAGAGTGATAAGGGCAGATAAGGAACTCTGTGTCACCTTCCCCTCAGTCTTCTCCAACTACTGAAGAGGACTTCAATTTTTTATGTCCGTGGGAACCAAGATTATATTTGTATTTTCATGAGTAAAATTACACTTGGGAATTTCTTGCGATGGTAGAAAACTCTTTCCCAAAGTGTTAACACCTCCCAACACCCAAATAATCACAGTTCCTGATGTACTTCACTATAATTCTTTTACTCCAAATTTCTGTCTGAATAGTTATTTGCATTTGTGATGTGCACAGTTTAAAGCTGCTTGGCAAATTTAATAAGGAGACTTGAGTTCCCTATCAGTTCCTTCCCTGTGCCACAGGAAATTAGTGAATTTGTCTTCATATTTTTGATGGGCAAAATCATTCATATCTGAAGCTGTCAGCCATCAACCAGGGATGTCAGAACAAGAGGTCATGAGCACACCCAGGGAAGATTTTGGCAGTGCCTTGTCCCAGGAGCAGATGAAGAGCCTCAGTGAGGAAACCACAGGGCTCATGAAAGGCAGTGAGGAAGCACTTTCCCAGTGGATGGGCATTTCATTAACACCTCTATTTGAAGGGCAAAATGACATCCTGCCTACAGTATGCTGAGGTCTTGACCCTCCTCAAGAAACCATCTAATTACTATCCTCTGCCAAACCTCCCTTTTTGGAGAACATGATTAAGGAGGCAGTTGCTAAGCAACTTCAGGAGCACCTGGACAAAGTGGGATTTTTAGCCTTCTTCCAGTCCTCAAGTAATCATTTCCAGACAAGTTTTCATAACAGTCTTAGCTTCATATTTCCTAATACTGCTCTTGGGACACTAATAAAATATTGTTTTATATCAACTCTCTTAATGTTTTTCACATATATTTCAGTTATTGATGATTCAGGTCATCTTATTTTGAGTAACAGAAGGATCATGTTATTACCAGAATTTTATAAATAACATATGCATTTAAAATCAAATGCTTTTTACTTATATTCATGAGAAGCAAAGCTCACCTTGAAGAACAGATAATGATTTTATTCATATTCATCTCCATGTTTCTTCTTAAATCCCACATATCAAATATGCAAATCCCCTAGCTTCAGTCAAAGAAAAAGAAAAACTGAAATTGTATCACCATCAGGACTTCAAATAATGAAGCCATGAATAAAAAGATCTGTGATAAATGAGTTTCTAATAACAACGGGGTTTCTAATAACAGCAGGAATCAGATTATGAGAACATAAAGGGGAAGTTTCATGTATGAATGGTTTGAAAGACTGCAACCTTAATGTTTCTTTATTGCTTAAAATGAGAAATGATGCAGACTGTAGCAGTCAGAAGTTCTTCTGTGGACCTGCCAAGCCTCCTGCTTTCACAGATCCTGTGGCTCAGCTGTGAAATTGTGGCTAAGAAATTAATCAAGTGCCACAAAAATCAATCAAACAAGCAATCTGGTAAAGAAGCTTTCCTCAGAAAACCTGTCCAAGCTGGAAACACTCTGAGATATGAAATATATACTTTTGTTTAAATAATTTTTTAGAAAAGATTCCACCTTATGTGAAGAAATGGTCATTTTTCATTAGAGCTTTTTGTTGCAAAAGGATGATGTTTCTATAAAATTGTTCTGCCTGGGTCCAGCAAGACAGAGGGAAGAATTGTCAATCTGGTGTTGCTGCACATATCAAGAAAGTCCTTTTCTTAAATTCGGACAACTTGTCTGTGAGAAGCAGTTAAGGTGAACTAAGAAAGGGTTAATAAAAGTAGTGCCAGTGTGTAATTTCAGCTCTATTGCCCTTCTGTATTGACTTTCTCTGTTATCAAATTTCTATTACATAACCAGATTTATGCCACAGCTCCAAGCATCACAAGCATAAATCAATGAGTGGGAGCAGCCGGCAGAGTCAGACAGGGAAATTGTTTTTAAGTCCCACAGACATTTGGTTCTAAGTCTGAAACTCTAGCAATGCTCATGAACTTGTGACCGTGGAAAGTGGTGTTGGTGGGGGAGCTCAGCTCTTTTCCTGCAGCCTGCCAAGCTCTCCACTGCTTAAGCTGCTGATGGAGCTGCAGTGAACATGCAGGAGGATGGAGCAGAGCACAGGGACAGAGAAGGCAGCCAAGGCATAAAAGCACCATGGAACAACTCTTCTATCACGCTTCCACCATGGAGGGTGAAGTACTTGAGCATTCATTATACCCTGAGGAGACTGGTAAAGTGATCGTTTTAACTGTTTTTAGCCCTTTTTACCAACGGATTAGATATTGAGAAGGAAACAAGCTGCAGAAAAGAGTTTCTTCTTTCTGACTGAACATAGAAAATAAGGCTGTTTAGGAAGTCTCTTCAATACCAACACTAGCATCAGTACAGACTTCTTTTTGCTCATTTTCCTCTTTGGCTTCAGAGGAGTTTGTTTCAGGCAGTGGGACACCTGAAAAATATCTGTGCTTTTTGAGAGAAGCATAACAATAAAAAAGAACTATATGTTTTTCTGAGTTAAACGTGCAATTCCTGTATGTCTGTTTGTTAACAGTAAAGCACTACCCACTTTTGATTACCAAACCTTCTGCAACATTCAGAATAACTCACTGCCAGAAGGGTGTTAGGCAGATCGATGGTCTTTCCATTCTGGAGAGCTAAGGTCTATGGACTGTTGCAGAGCATTCCTGCCTGTCTGTCAGGAAAGGTCTCTGTTCAGCTGTCCCACCTACCAGAACCCCAGCTGTAGCAATGCAGAGATCCACTAGAATGCAGCATGGCTGCACATTGCCACACAAATAGGGATTTCTGCTGCAGTGGTCTCAGAACAGCCCAGGGTACAAGCACATCCCCAACTCTTTTTCTACCATAAACTCGAGCACCAGCAAAAAGTAAGCCTATAGAAGGACTCCTCATAGTCTTGGAACAAATGAGAGTAAGAAAGAGATACTAGTAGGAAGGTATTTTAACAGACTTCACAAAAGAGATTTTCCTTGGACATTTGCAATTCCTCTGTCCTTAGGTGTTTTAAGCTCTTTCTGGTGTTGTTCATGACCAGTTTCCTAATATGTTATATCTCTTATCCACTATTATAATGAGGCTACTTTCTTTCTGTCTATGAATTAATTCCAATTTGACAGCAGAGATTTCTTGGGGGAAAAAACGCTACTTTGGGGATGTTGATGTTTCTTTGTTCAGTCAGTTCAGTTGTGTAAGCTGAAATTAACCCAGATATTTTTTGGGGGCTAATATACCTTCTGACAGTTCCTGAACATAGCTGCAGCATTGGGGTTTTTGTCTGTATTTTGCAGAGAAAGCTGTGACATTTTCCACAACCAGACAATTGCCTACTCTGTATCTACAACAAAGTCTAATGGTAGCTGAATACTGAAGGGAAGGAGGCAAGGATAGTACAGTTAGAAACTATTGCCTTTAAATAGAATCACTCTGGACAGTACCTGTGGTAACTTATCCACTTTCAAGTTCAACTTGTTTCTATGATCCTTTCTCACTTCCCAGATGGATATTCCGACTGATTCCTATTGTACAGTAGCATTGCTTTTAAACACTTTCCAAATAAAAAGGCTATGAAAACCTATCAAATTCCTAGAGGAAATTTGTCTTCAATTAATTAACATTTTTTCTCACAATGAATTTTTGCAAACATCACTTATCTTTTGTGTCTTTCTGAGTTACCTGGGTAAGAACTCATCATTGTGCTTTGGTGGGGGGTTTTTGCCCCTTTTTTGCTTTTTTTTTTGTTGTTGTTGTTTGTTTGTTTTTTGTTTGTTTGTTTTGTGTTTGGTTTGGTTTGGTTTGGGGTTTTTTTGGTTGGGTTTGTTTGGGGTTTTTTTAATTAAAAGCAGCAATACATAATTTGTTTTTGGGACCCTTGCAGAATCTATTTAATATTTAAGTCCAGAAAATGCAAAACTAAAAGTATTAAATATATGGCCTTACATTTGTAATACTCGTTCTGGGAATGACATTTTGTCTTTATTGCCATTTAACATCAACTTAAAAACAGTTCTTAAAAATTAATGGCCTATGCTAAATAGATACTGAAGGATCAGTGTCTAATTTTAGCTAGACTATATTATAATAAGCAATTACTTTTTCTCATATCATGTTTATATAGCATGACCAAGTTTAAATACCTGATTTAGTAAGGCCCTGAAATGAATAATATAGCTTCTTGAAGGAAGAGTAAAAAACCTTGTGTTACTGAAAACTCACACAGAAGTTTCCTTCAGTTTATTCAGTTGATGAGCTGATAACTACACTATTACATGGGGAAAGTATATAAACAAAGTTGTGCCTTTTAATAGCTTTTTGTACTGTTTTGTTTTAAAAGAAGGCCCTTTCCCAGTTGTCTGGGTTTGCTATATGGTCAGTAAGACAAGCAGGCTATAGTGTTTTCTAATGTCTTGGAGGGGAAGGGATGTACACAATGGCACTTACAGCCCCTGTGGATCAGCACCCGGCTCCACTTCTCTTTCTAGACGAGTTCACTAGACAGGAACGCTGCCAGCAGTGAGATCTCATTTCCAGCAGAAGAAATGAGATCAGATGTAAAATCCAGAACTGTTTAATGACACTGAAGGTTTCAGTATCTGTCCCTCAGAGTTTTTGAAAGGTCTCTTAGCATCAAATTCTCCATTCTTCTAAAGAGGTGGTTCTTGAAAGCTGTTCCTGCTGTGGTAGTTCCCAGATAAAATGCCAAAGAGCCAGGACACAGTTGTCTGAGCCTGTATCAATAACCATTCCTTGCCAAGAAATTTAGAGCATTCACAATGCCATTTTGGATCTTGTTAACATCGAAGTGCCTTGTAATATTACTAATTTTATGGACCAGTGCACAGAGATCTTATCATAGAGCACAGATCTATACAAATATAGGACAGAAAGATGATTTCTGGCCCAAGGAGATCACATCTTAATATGACACAGAGTGAGTTAGAGATTTAAATAGAGGCAAAATAAAGCATTTGTGATCCTAGAAGGTTGTATTCATACAGCATTAGCAACTTGGTCACTGTTTTTGGAGGAGTGAGGGAATGTAGTTAATGCAAGTATTGTTTTCATATCTGTACTTTGTTTTCCATGTGTATGTAACCCCACTCATAAGAAATGCATACCTTGTACAATAAACTTTCTGACAGCCATGGTTATATATTTTTTGTGATTTTTATTCTTTAGCAAGAAAAAAATCATGAGTGGTAGCAGAACTGATGCAAACCTCAATAAAGATAAGCATATCGCTGTATGCATGTATAAACATCTATGGTGTTTCATACTGACTGCAGTATTTTGCTTCCTGAACAGCTTCCATAAGTAGTTTCATTGGATTTCCACTACAGCATCAGTCAGTCCAGGCAAGTGACATTCAGTCTGTGACATCAATCTCACAGTAATGTGAATGAGATTACATGTGATAATGTCAAACAGCAAATGTTGAGGTACCCAATTCGATCAGGTATAATTTGATTTTGAGAAAAACTACACTTGAATCAAAATGTATGTCTAGACATATAGCCAAAAGTCTTTCTTTCTTCGATTGTTTTTTTCAAATATTTTAAATTTTTTCAGAATAGATTAAGCATACAATAATTACAGTGTTTATGTGAAATCCAGATTTGAAACTGAGTGATATTGATGACCATGTCTAGCTCTTAACATTCTGGATGATGCACATATAGTGGTGGTATAACACTGTCATATTAATCCTGACAAAATATTGTTATATTGGATTTCTTTTTGGTTACTTGAAAAATTGGCAATAGTAGCAATGCTTTTGAAAAATTCTAATTTTCAGAAAAATTCTGGAGCTCCAGTACTTTTGAAAGTCAAAACTCCAAACAGTAATAGAAGTAAAAGAGCATGAGAAAAAATGTTGGTCAGAGGAAACAAATACCATCAAAATGCTTCAAGGGGAAAATTGTATCTTGTTATCTTAATCAGTGTGAGAGAACAGTGTAGAGTTATTCATAGGATTCACATTGGCAAGAGCTTTTAGAGCTCACATAAAGAATAATATACACTTCCTTTCCTGAGCTCATCCACAGTGACCAGTAATGATGAATTCAAATGTGGGCATAGAATTTGTTTCAACCTATCATTCACAAAGAAAGCCTTTCTATATATCACATGACATTAATCACAGAAGAACACACAACTTTTTTTTCATGCTCTGGGATGTTGGGGCAAGTGCAAAGAGCAGTAAAACTTGAGATATTTTCAAAGGGGATCTGTAATACTGAGAAGTTATGACTCTTTCTTTTAAGGAAAAGCCATACTAAATAATATGGCCTTAAAATTCTACCCAGAGAAACAAGAAAAAATGCAATTTTTACTTGAAAATTAATTATATTAATTTTCTCTAACTGAAAAAAAAATATAGTTTAAACTATTTGTGTTAAACACAACAATAACAAAATCTTTTTTCAGTACAAATTCCAGCGTACATTTAACTAGAATTATTGGTGGCACTTACATAGCAGAGAAGATGTTATTTTGCTTTTGCTGTCCTTTTGGTAAACTACTATCCACAGAATTCACATCATGCACATTCAGACAGCAGACATGGGTAAATCAATTTAACCAGTTTTGATAAGAAGTGACCAGTGGGGAAAATATATATATATACTCCATATAAATATATGCATACTCTAGAATCCTTTCTGCACAGAGAATTTTGAAGAATATCTTGCAAAAAAAACCCGACAGTGGACACCAAAAATCTTTGTCCATCCTTATGGACCAGTTTTTCTCTCAAATGGTAAATACGTTAAGTGAAAGGAAAAGCAGAACAAGGACAGGAAAGTCATAAACCCGAAATGAATTGTGATTGCTATTAGCACTATTTGTCCCCTTTTCCCAGAAGTGGGAACACTTTTTAATCCTTTTTAAGCATGAACTCATGCAGATCTAATGATGCTGATTCACAGACACACTGAGGTAATGCACTTCAGATGAGAAGGACATGGCGTCATTTCAGCAAGTCTCAAAATGTAAGTATTAAAGGGAATTTCACAATGGCATCAGTGTTTACTGTAATCGAGGACTCCAAGGTATGATTACAGCTATGCAGGTCATACAGTGGTATAGACTCACTGAGGCAGTAAGATGGTCCCAATCTAAAGAACATAAGGCAAGAGACACAAGCCAATTCTCTTATTGTATAATAGCATATGATGTTATATTATGTCTTTAAAAAATCAATTTATGTTCCACCCAACTGCTTCTGGTTAAGGGGACAAAAACTAACATGAGGACTGCACATATTTATATCAAAGTTAAACACTCTGGAAAGAGGCTGCAAAATGAGATTTTTCCTTGCAGGACAGGATAATCACAGTACCAATTAACTGAAGTGTGCAAAGTGCATTATTTTAAAACCTCTACGTTTTTATGTGCTATGTTTCATATTTGGAAAGAAGCAAGAAATCCCATGATTCTGACACTTATTTTTAAGAAATTAAACTCAGGAAGAGAATATGACATATAAACATATGCCTCTTTCCTGGGGAGAGCAAAGGTAGCTCCTGGAGTTATTATGTGCTTATCTTTTTCATAGAGTCCTGGCCCGGAGCTGCCACAAGCTGCTTGCACCAAGACCTGTGGTTCCTCCCCTCTCCCAAGGGACAACAGGGTGTGAAATGGAGAGTAGGGTACAGAGTTGCTGTGAAATATAAATAGTACTCTGCTTAGAAGTTAGGAAAAGCAACTTAAAACTGAAAATAGTAAGATCTGGCTCATCCCTTCCTCCCTGTGGACACTCCTCTAGGCCAGGCTCACAGACTCTGCTCCAGCATCCCTGTGCTCCACCTATTGCAGTCAGTGACAGAGCCATGTCCCCACCACCCAGGCAGAGGCACCACTGCTGGGCCAGGGCACAGGCTACTTGTTTGCAAGAAAGGTAATCATGATATTTCTCAAACACCACTCTCTTTCCTTTTATGGTTCTTTTAAAATCACCTTTACTATGTAAAAAACATAAAATACTCAAACACTTGATGCTTCTTCACTTAAGGAAAACTCCATAAAATTTGACTGACCTGCTGGCTAGAGAAGTAAGATTATTGCTTGAGTGCTTGAGTGCTTGAGTGCTTTTTTTTTTCATGCCAAGTGCCTGTTTTCCCCCCAGAGATGAATGCTGGATAAATCTTGAGGAATTACAGCCAGGATTTCATAACCTGTGGTATCTTACTCTTGTTGAAAAGTCCTAAAACTCCTGTGGATTTTCGGTGCAATGGCTGAGCACACACTCCTCTCTACCCACACGTCGTAGCCCACATGCTCACAGTACTCAAACACTGTGGTGCAGCAGCAAGTCTGAGACATTTTCAGCAGTGTTGGGCTTGCTCTGTAGGTTTGTACAACATCACGTTCCATTCACAGCCCTGTTGAGGGGACTATCTATTCTTCCGGATTACCATGTCGTCAAAACCAGCATGTCAAAAGGCTTTAAGCAGGACACCAGTAGAAATTCTAACCGGTTCAAATATTTCTAATATTCGGGGCTGCTCTGAACAGACTTTCTGTGCATTACTTATGTAGATGTGAGTAAAATCTGAATTCAATTTTCTTTAGTTGCTGGTTTCACTGCCATCAGTCCTACACATGCTATCCCATCATTTTTACTGGGCTGGCCCTTGCACTAACTTGTGTATAAAGTCTGCTGTTGTGATTTGAGTGGTTGGATCTTGTGTTTCCTCTTCACTAATTATCCCACATACTTCAGAGTACTCACAGAATATTGGATAAGAGGTTTTGTTTACCCCCTTTTTTGGCATTCAGGAGCCCTTTCCTATGCAATCTAGAGTTTTGTTTTGTGTAAGTTAATTTCCCACTGTCTACAAATAGAGAATTGCCCATCATCCAGCTCTTTAGGGTGACTCCTGCCTTAGTAAAGAGCTCAGACTGTTCCTGAGCACTGCAACACCAGATTTGCTCCTTCTTGCTACAAAGGTTCATCTCTACTACTAGTTCTGTACCTAGGCCAATGGATAATTTCTTTTTGCCTGTTCCTAGATGAAATCCATATCTATGGAAAGGAATCACTTAATATGTTTATATCTGAGAGAAATTTCTATTTATTTTACGCAGAAAATGAAAAATCAGCTCTCACGGCTCTTCCCCCAAATCTTCTCTTTTTTTTTTTTTTTTTGGGTTTATTTCCTCAAGAAAAGCTCTGTGTATCTGTTTTCAAACTCTATCTTCATGAAAGTTGTCTATAAGAAGAAACTGGCCTGCTTATTTAAGCTCTGTCATTGTATACGAAATGAAAGCTTTTATTGTATCACATTACATATATGGTGAGGTAGGAGTGAGAGTTTATAAAAGAAGTCCAGTATCTACACTTGCTCATTCATTGCATCACCATATTTAGTTGCCTATTCACATGAAACAACAACGCTTTTGTATAAATCTGATGTTTAAAATCTAGTCTACTATACAATACTTATTCTACAGTCTACCTTATTTTAATTTTCCTAAGGCTTTCTTTTAGACTTTGCAGGGATATCAAACTATCTTGCCCTTCTACTTAACATCTGTTTGGGAGAGGGAAAATAAATGTGTATGGATGTCACTTACCCAGCACTGGTAGAAGTGACATGTTTAATGCCACTCAGCTTTATTTGTTATTATTGTGCCAAAGGGTCTCTTTTGTACACACTGAACTTCACAGTGTCAATCTATTTATCTAGGTGCCTTTTTTGACAGAGAATTACACAGTGGTGGGTACTGGTGCTAAAAGTGGATACACTCTATGTCTGTGCCTAGCTAGAAGTGATTTTGAAAGTTTCTCCTTTTTTCATTGGAAGAAAATTTACTTAAAATAAAAGTCTTGACAATAACTGAAATAGATGTTTCCTATCAAATTACTTTGTAACATAAGGAGAGCTGCTAAATGAAAAACCACAGTGAAATAATGATGTGTTTAATATTCCTAATGCTAAATGATGAACTTAAAGTAAAAAGCAGAGTTATTTACGCAGCTCTCCCGCCTTCTCTGTATCTTTCCTTGTAAAGCATTTGCCTCAGACTGTCCCCAGGCCGGTCTTGCCTGCCTTCCTCTTATAAGTTTTGAAGTAAAAGAATAACACCACCTCAGAGAGGGCTGCAGAGCCCAGAAGGTTAATCTGGCAGACATTGCCCTCAGGGGCACATATTCCAGTCTTTAAAGCTATTTCCAGATTAAATGACCATCTTAAGCTGCCTCTTTTCTGCAGCATTACTGAAGTCTTTCAGCTACCCCAATTAGCATCATTAAGTCTGCAGCAGGTTGTCTGACATCTGAGTTGCCTCATGTACTTTAGTATCAGAAATCTGTGCCATAAATTGACTCCCAAAGAAATCGCTTTTTGCTTTTGTTTGTTTTTTTTAGTAAGAGCAGCCTCTTGCCTCTGGATGTTGCCTGCTATGCTGCAATGCCTCTAGCGCCTCTCTGGCATCTTTTCTCTGAAAATCAGCTTTTGGCCTGCTGGATCAGAAGCTGAGTGAGTGTAAATCAGTGGCCGTGGCTGGAGCTGAGACCGCAGAAATAAGGCATTCGCCCATGACGCAAGCCCAGAGCTCGGCCAGCAGTACACCAAGGGACAGCTTCTCCCTCTTTGTGTTTTCTTTCCTGTCCGCTTGCTTCTATTGGAGCATCTTACTGTGTACGTAACTACACAGATGCATGTGCACCTTAAGCACATGAATGACTTAGAAGAAGAACAAAACTCCCAAATATTTTATATAAAACACAAGTTTGAGTATTCACAGAGGGAAAAAAAAGTGTGCAAAAGAGCATTCATATATTAGTGAGATGTGCACACACACATCTGTGCACAGGATTCACAAATTGATAAATGATGTCTTTGCACAATTTCATGTGTCTCAATATGCCAAAATATGATATTGTAAGTAAATATGCAGCATAAAACTTCATATAGATATTAAAGGATTCTGTTAAACTAGAGAAAAAGGCTTAACTTTCTGTTAGTGCTGAGGTGAGGGGAGCAGCAGGGCTGAGGAGCAGGTGCTGCTGGAGCAGAGACTGACAGCCCTGAGGTTTGCTGAAATGGGCTCCAGATCCATGGGCAGGGTGACGGAAGTCTGGTTAGGGCCAGTTACACTTCTTGGCACCTTCAGAACCCTGAGCATATCCAGCTTTGAGCAAATATCCAAGCAAAATGCAATAGGAGAGACTCTTAGCTGTGGTTTGAATGATGCCAGTAAATACTCAGCTTTGAAATTACCCTTAGAAATGCATGTTGAGGGTGGGCTTTTCGGGTTACCGTCCTAAACATCTTGCACACATGCATGCATGAAAGAAGACAATTTTAATTATATTTTTGTGGTAGTCCTGCTGTCAGAGTAATCATAAACTCTGATGTTTCTCATCAGCTTTGCTCTGTTAGAAATGAAACATCTCAGTGTGACAGCAAAAAAGATTTCATGAGTGCACCCATCAGATCCTGGAAGTGAGAAAGCTGGTACAGCAGATTATAAAAATGTTCTCACTACACAAGCATTCAGGCCTTGCAATTAAATGCATTTCACAGTGAAGGGAAACACATCATCTGGCTCCACTGGTTATGACTAGGTGGGTGAATTGAAGCAAAGCAGGGAGTTTCCGTACTCAGAGAGAGATAGGGGCTTTAAGTAAGCCTGCAATTACTGGGACACCAACTGTCATGGCCCTTCAGAAACAGAAAAATCATTTTGCTCAGATCCTGAAATTCCAAGACTACCTGTATCTCACACAGCTCTTCATCTCTTGTTTCAAAATTAAGGAAATGCAGCTTTTCCCCCAACATTTCTTTAAAAAAGCCTTTAGAGGTAAGAATTTTGTGTTATATTATGAGTCCCTAAAAAGCTAGCAATTGGGCTGTCACTGCATTGAAAGGGGCAGAAGACAGATGAGAGGTGTGTCCTTTCTTCTGCCTCCTTGTGTGGAGTGAAGATCCAGGGCCAAGAAGATCAGACAGTGCAGAGGTGAACTTCAGCCACCACTGCCAGCCCGGTGAGACCCCAGCCTGCAGCCCTGTGGCTGATGGTGGGCCACACAGCAGCGGACAGATGGTGATATGGTTGCAAAATCCTACCCAGTATACATTTATTTGGGCTTTCTTGCCCCTGCAAGAAAGTGCATGAATAATATGAAAAAAAAATACAAGTACTAACCCAAATTTTTACAGTTCTGTCTCCTTTTTGGAAGCTGCAAGAGAAAAATTGGGTAGTCTGCAACTCACAGAATACTAATTTTTAAGTTGTTTTATGAAGGAAATGGATAATCCTTGATTACTGGGGGTGGGGTGGGGGAAAGGATGGATGATACCTTGATTAAAAATGTCAAGGGACAATATTTTAAATCTACAGGGTTAAAGTATTCAAGGAAATGCTTATATCTTATTTCCAGCAACAGAGTTGTCAGCAAAGCCTGACACAAGTTAGTGTAGAAGCAAAGTGACAATAGCTCAGAAGTGTTTTCTTTATATTCTCTTGCTAATGAGAATGTTATGTTTCAGAAACTCTAATTTTTTTGATATTCAGATTCTACTCCTGAAGCATAAATTATGTTAAGGAAAAAATTGCTCCTGATAATAATTTTACTGAGATCAACAGAAGTATGTCCTAAAAAAATTCTACTTAGCCTAAAAAAAAAGTGGTAAAAATAGACTCCAAATTTAGTTCTTTCCTTGCTGATAATATTTGGAACAGTATTGCACACACATCTTTTTTCCTTGAGGTATACAATTTAGTCATAAATCGAGTACTGGGCCCAAGTATTTATTCTTAGTCTAATGTCATTTTCCTTACCATCCTGTTACACTGCTTTTGAAATTAGCCTGCCCTATAAAAATTGATTTCTTAAAACATAGTGAAAATATTAAAAAATCCCCTTTTCTGTGGAATATTTTTAAACAGAAGGAAGCACTTACTACCCTGTGCCCATGTTAGTAAGCTTTTATTTCTTATTTTTTGTCTATAGATTTTAATTTAAAGCATGCACTAGTATTTTTCTTGGCTCACTCTGCTAGACCAAGCTGTAACATCATTTTCCAAAATGCCCACACAGTGAAATCTACTCAGCCATAAAAGATTTAATTTAAGTAAAGTTGATCTTAACATCAGATTTAAGGGTTCAGTTTAAATTTATAAACACAAGGAAATTCCAGGCACTGTAAATGAAAGATTTAGAAAGGTCATTCATTCTTTAATTGAGAATGATTATAGTGATATCAGCCTATTTATTTATTTCATCAATTCCTAGCTCCGAATTTTCTTCCTTACTGTCAGACAAACAGTCACTGTGTTGTCAAAGACACTTTTGTGTGAATTAATGTTTTTTGTGAATTTTTGGACTTGGTTTTTTTTAGGAAAAAACAGTATTTGAATTCAAGAAATTCTGAAAGTCTCCTGATATACTTTAGTAAGGAAACAGTGATTGAAATCTGCCACTGTCAGTTTTCTTTAAAGACAAACTTCCTGACAATATGGTAACAAATCGTAAATTATAAACCCCTGAATGAGAGCATGATCAACTTCCTTGGCAGCTTTGGTTGGAAAAGGACTTGCAGAACCAGGCTCCCGAGTGGGTGCAGTCTCTTGTGTCTGGGCTTTCCTGGGAGGTTTCCGTTCACAAACCATTTGTGTATAGGCTGCAAAGCCTCCCAGGGAGCTGCTGCAATCTCATGGGTCAACACAGACCAGTGGGGGCTCTTTTTGAAGGAAAATGTTACACGGAAGATAAGGAACTGTTTTCACTTACAAATCTAGATAGATAGATAGATAGATAGATAGATAGATAGATAGATAGAGTGTGATTCCTCAAGGCTCCTGGATAATCCTGGAAATATTCACTTCCTGCATGCACATTGAAAGTTAAATCTCATAACATATGCGTACTATAGGCTTCATACATCAAAACACAAACACAGACAGTTTGGCAGAAAGAAAAGTAGTGTTAATGAAGCAGCTAGATCTATAATAAAGAATTTCTTTGGAACATTATTGTCACACCAGTTTTTTTTTCTGGGACATTGTTGCATGCTTTGAAATCACAGGTCTGGTGAATCTGTAATGGCAAGGCTGACAGACACATTAGCACTCCCTGTGCAGAAACCATGGCGATGGTCACCTCATACATATGAATAAGTAAATAAGCTATATTGCAGTAGCGATATCTAGACTTCCAAAATATACTGGTGGCATGGAATGATTGGTTAATCAGGATTTTGAAGAAGTAAGGATTTTTTAATATGTATGTGTTTATGAAGAATCTTGATTGAAACTTTAAATGTTTTGAAGATTTGAGGGATGGAGAACTAAGTGAAGAAAAATAATGGTTATAATAATTAAAAATAAGGAGAAGAACAAATGCGTAATTCTATGTCAATCAGCTTCCTTTTGCTGAGCAACATAATACTAAGGTGCTTACATTAAAGAAATTTAACCTTTATAAAAGTGCATTATGGGCCAATTCTTCTAGAAATAGCTGCAGTTTTACTACAAGTTCATTTTTAAAAAATAGAAATAAGTTAATGAGTTCACAGAAGTTTCTTTAACTTTTTTGGAGAATAGGGAGTGAAACTTGAGTTGCAAGCTAGAAAATAATCCTGGCACAAAGAAGTCTATAATGGTTGCTAATTTTTTATATCCATTTCATTTGATTTTCTGGCATTGAATCTTTTTCATCCGTGACCTTAGCAAAGCTGGTGTTCTCTCTCAGACAGACAGCACACGGTATAGCAACCTGAAACCTGGGTGCCTTTGCTGAGCTGTGTATGAATAACACGTCACACCGTGATTTCAAGACAGTGCAGGAGAGGCAGAGCGGATTAAATCCCCAGGAACGATTTCCCACAACAGTCTTGCGTGTCTCTCTCTCTTTCCGAGCAGGCCAGGCAGGGGAGCGCTGGGAGGACGGCGGAGCACCTCGCCGCAGCAGCTGCCCGGCGCTGCCTGCCCCGGCGCCGCGCCGCCCGCGGTGACCGAGCGGAGCCGCAGCGCGCACATTCGGCCGCTTTGCCAATGCGCCCGGCCGCATTCCCCGTCTCCCTGCAATGCTCCATGACAACAAGGTGAGACGGCAGAGGTTACCCCAACAGCTGCTTCCTAAGCCAGAAATTCCAGGCATTGAAAACCATCTGTCTATACATTCACAAATGTATATAAGGGCAATCTATCAGGCTGCGGCACCGCAGCTGCCACTCCATCAGGCCTGCTTCCTTTCTCCAGGCTGAACAATAAGAGCTAGTTCTTCACTTTGTGTCACACAGAATGGCTGATTTGATTAAGTCCCCAACTCTCATTATGCTAGGTAGGGGTGTAGAATTTCAATGATAATCCATAATGCATGACCAGTTTGTCGCCATGGTAACATAAATTCAAGGTTACTAGCTCAGACGCATAATTGGGTGTGCATTGAGTGCTGAAGAAGGGCTGTTAAAATTCTTGTCATAGAAGAGTAGCATCCATCATACTGTCTGAAATTGCAAAGTACTCATAATCAGAAAGAAAAATCCTTGGAGAAAAATGTTAATAAAATAACGATTACATCTAATATAATTGTTTAAGTTTAAAAAACCAAAGTGGTTAAGGTATTTTAGTTAATAAGAATGGAAAAGGCAACTCATTAACTGCAGAAGACTTTGTTTGAACATTCCCCACCCCCCAATATTTGCATTGTAAGATGGACCCAAAGCAGTTCAGCTCTGAAACTGACTGATTAGCTCAGGATCTAATCCATATGATACAGTAAAAGATGACGCTTCGCATGCAGACGGCACAGCCTTATAGGCATCGTTTGTCCAGTTTGATCTTTTGTGGGTAAACATATCTTCAAAATTAGCTGCATTAAGGATGAGAGGACTATTGCATGCTGATTTTTCAAATTTTTTAGATGTTGACCTGAATTATTGCACTATACAGCAGCCATTTTAACTACCCAAGATGAAATAGGTAAGGTCAAATTGAACAGATGGAAACAAGACATTTAAAATCAGACTGAGAAAAGCTCTGGTATGTATATAGTAGGTAGTGATCTTACTCCAGCAGATGGATGGAATAGATGCCCTAGAAAGGCTTCTCTTTTATTTTTTTTCTCTCTGTCTCATTTCTATGCATTTGTGACTGCAACATACCTGGAACCTGGCATTCAGTATATTAATGTAATGTGGGGAGGGGATTGGGTTTTCCTTTTTAAAAATATTCTTGTGTACATCTCTCCTGTATTCCTATAATATTAGCAAGATTGATGTGATGTTTGCATTACTTTTTCCCCAACAAGCCTTATTTTGATGACCATCTTTGATAGCAAGGAAGAATAGGCAAATCAGATTTTACATGAGCACTTCCAATATGTCAGGGGCTTAAACTTAGCATGTCACTACAGGAAGAAAGATCATTACTAAATTAATATTTTCCTCAGCTTCAACCTCATTTTCCTTGATATTGCCTGACTTGTATGTATGTGTTCTACAGCCCTGGCAAATTCTAGCTGAGATGCTTCAGCATATGGTTTTATTTATTAGCATTTCTAGTAGAATCTGACATTATTTCAATGTATGTTTCTGTAACAATTTTAGAAGTTTCTTCAAAGGAATAAAACCTCAGTTTATGCCTTTTGAGTCAAATCTGTCCTTTGTTTCTGGGACTGAGCTTTTATCTAATTCTGTTGGAGATGCTTATGATTTCTTTGGTGAACTGCTTAAAAATAACAATAGAAAATTCCCATTACATAGAAGTGGAAAGGTTCAGTAAGGAAAAGGTTATTCTGCCATGAGTTTTCTACAAAGATTAAACTAATTTATTTGGGCTTTCCAGATTTCAGATTGCACTGTTTTCTAATCTACTCTGCATTTACATTTTGAACATATAAATTGTAGGCAACTTAACGTAAACATAATTCAAACTGTTAAACTACAGTGAATTTTAAAAGAATTTTGTGAAGAGTGTTTGGTATTGGCTACTTTTTATACTTTTCATGTTTATTTCTGAGAAGATTATATTTTGAGAACAGGCAGTTTTCATTACAAAATTGCATTATTTTTATAAGGTTAGAAAATACAGGTGCTAACCTGTAATTTTTAAAAGATTAATTTTTACAGTGAACCATGAAGCTCCTTTTCTGAACAAGTGAGTCCAAGCCATGCTCTCTTGTCACCATTTTAAATTTGTTCAGATCTGAAACTAATTTCCATTACAGAAAAATGTGCTGGATCATAAGCCTATATGCACCTCGTAGGCAGTAGGATTTTTCACATGAGTGAGAAACGGCAAGATCAGATGCTACAGTAATGGAGGCTGTGGTTGTAGAGTACTGAATTTTTTTTTTCTGTGTGTAAGACCTGGTTTTGTACACAAAAACATACTGTACTGTTCAATATCAAGGTAGGACTGTGTGTTCTATGTTGTGTTTTATTTCAACACAGCCTGGCTTAATATGAAGCTTGCAAATATCGCATCTGGAGGTGTATTCTCTTCTTGATGTGCACATGTAATTCCAATTAACATTAAGAATGTTAATGAGAATATGCCCCTCTAGGGGCTGGAGAGGGGGAGGTGAGGGAGCAGGTTTGTAGTTCTGATTTAAATAACAAGTGACTTTTGTGGAGAATACCAGCATGTGGTCTCATGCACTTACATTGTGGAAATGCAGTGGCTCTGAATGAGAGTGCAGGATTTAAACATTGATGCTCACTGATGCTTAGCCAAGTGAACCCGTTGTTGGGGGCAAATATTAAATCCCAATGTGCCTTCTCCAGGAAGGAATATTTGTAAAAATGCTTACTTCTGTATTTGTCCACAGGCATAAAAGGCTCCACTGTGAGAGACTGGGTTGTGGTTTTGTGTTTTAATTTTTTTTTTTAAAGACTAGCTTAGTTTGAAGAAAGGAACCATTTAATTACTTCTTGTTTCTTAAGTATGCAGAATGTATAGAAGAGATTTCAAAGACTTAAGCAGCAATGTGCTCCTATGCTTTGATGAATTTACGTGTTGTTCTTTTAGTGTTACAAGAAGGAAGTACACTTAATATCAGATTTCAAAATAACAACAATATCTATATTAAAATGGCCATTAAATAATTTTGTTTTCTTTGAAAGTGTGATGTCACTAGTGATATTTTGAGGAATCCTGTGTAAGCAAAGAGTAAGAATAATTGTAGCACTTCCATTTGTGAAGGTAGACAATAACAGACTCTGAAGTGGTTTTAAGGCAAGAAGGTATGCAATATATATCTTATAATTGCAAGAAAATATCTCTAATAGATTAAATGGAATTACCATTTCATTTTAATAGATGAAAACAGTGACAGTGTTTATCTGTAGAATATATTTTCCTGTGTTTTTTTGCCAGAGGACAAAACCATTGTACAACAAACAAGTGTAACATGCAAAATGGTAAAGAAGAAAAAACAGAAACAGGAAAGACAAAATTTTTACTGTCCTAAGAAATTATTTCTCTTTTCATTTTTTTTCTGATAATGATTATTGCAAGGCATAAAAATGATCAAGAAATAAAAAGATATATTACTGTTTAATGTGCCATCTCTTTTGTTATCAGTGAGAAAAAAAATACCCCAAACAATATAATTTATCTGTTTTGTCGATTCTTGCTGTATAAACTTTCTGCATGCCTGTTCAATTTACACATAGAGAAGTGTTGTTCATTTCATTGATCTGACACATCACATTTCATTGTGTTGATTTCAATGCAAGTGCTATTACAGGATGGGCAACGTGCAGCCAGCAGGATACATTAAAAATGTAAAGTGAAAATGTGTATCTTTTACTGTGACATTTCTTAGGTCAAGCAGTTGAAAAGCTGTTATTTGAATATTTGTCTTGTACATTTTATCTGTTGAGTTTGGTATTTGTAAAATTTATATTTTGTAAGTACACAGTGGTATATTTGAAATTATAAAATACCATGTACCCTCGTTTTTTAACTTGTTCAGAGCCTCATCATATAGTCTTGGCTACACAGGTAACTCAAGGCTTTTAATAAGACTCTTAGAGACAATAAGAATTGTCCTTGTGTTTAGGAAGTTATCATCTAAGGCTTAGGTTTGTCCTTCTCCCACATCCCTCACTAGACTTGTGTGAAATTTTGGGGGTTTTATGGAAAAAGTATTTTGCACAGACTGATGTCAATGCTCACTCAGTCTCATCTCTCAGTGTGAAAAGACTACACATATACAAGAAGAGGTGGGAATTGTACAAAAGCATGATGGGAAAACCCAAACTATTACTAGCAGTTGCAGGTGAGTGAATCTGTTTAGGAAAAACAAGGCTAGAACAATTTTTTAATTGGAGGTTTTCACCCCCCATTAATCAACTTCTTCAGATTTGAAATACCTGCAATACCTCCATGTGTTTCATTCTTCACTTTGAAGAAAAAATCAGTCATTAAATCAGAATAGAGACATCAAAAGCAAATTAAACAGATTAAAGGGGGTATGACACATGGATGACATGGTGACCAAAACACCAAGTCTAAGAGCTGATTAAATGCTTGTCCACCCCATATTTAGAGGGCACACTTGAGCAGCAAGAACCAGGGAACAGGCTGCTCCCAGTTCTCATGCTGCAAATCCAAGGAAATTTCATTAGATTCTACAGAGTAATTACAGAAAAGATCAGAATTTGTCTGTCTGGTTCTATTAGTCACATTAACTTGATTTCATTAGACATTAAGATTATTTATACCATATCTTCCAGAAAAACAGAAACATTCTCAGAAAAGCATCACTTGTGAAAAGAAGTGTATAAAATATCAAGACAAATGACAAGTTTTCTGTAAAACTTTGAGCCGTTCTTTCTTCCAGTGCCAATTTCTGATAATTAGTCTTTCACCACACTGAAGAAGATAAAAAATTATTAAAATATTAGGGAAGTAAATATGGGAACATACAGAATAGAAAACTAGCATTCCCTTTTATTCAAAAACAGAACCCTGAAGAAAACAGATTTTGTATTAATCAGCTGCAGTCAGAATTCACCAAAAAAAACCTAAAAGGAAAATGTTGTGGTACATTTACAAGTTAAGTGGCTTCTTGTACTGCATATAAGAAAACAGACCTACAGATGTGATGGTGCTTTTGCTGTTGGCTTACCTCAGACCTGACTGTTGGGATATCTCTTTTCTGGAACTATGTCGATGTTTCACAATGCTCTCTAATGAAGAAGAAACTGCTGAATGAAAAAAGTACTTGACAAGGATGAAATTCTCTGACCTGTGGTGTGCAGAAGGTCATGTTGGCTGGCCATAATCTATCAAAACGGTAAATGTAATACACATTCTTTAGGAGTTTCAAGGATCAGTGGCAATGTGATTTCCAAAAATTTACAGTGGTACCTTGTGTGCTGAGAAATGATCACAACCCCTCATAATATTGAACTTTCCTTGAGGTGACTGAAATGGGTCAGTAAGTTAAATACTACATCCAGAGAAGGTCTTGGAAAAAGAAAAAAAAAAAAGAATAATTGTTTCTGCTCTTAAAGGCAGCACCAGTAGGCTATCTTTGCTCTTTGCATGGTCAGGAAGAGAGGAAAGTGTCTTGTTTTGGTTAAACCTTCTCAAAGTGTGTTCTAAATTTAAAATCAGTGAGGTATTCACAAGGAGTGCTAATGGCATTGAAATAGCCCTGTGTTTGATCCCCTCTATGGTCCTTTGCTGCTGCTAGTGGTGGCATTCAGGGAAAGAAAGCTGAGCCTAAAATAGATTTTCTATGAAAACTGCTTCCCTATCAGTTCAACTACTTCAGCTAAGAATGTGATTTATTTTTAAACATTATGCACAGGCCATGTGAACCTTTGGTGTAGGTAGAATCATACCATTTTATGCATGTTAATACCAGTATAGCTTGTTCATTTCCCTTGCTGCACTGGAATCAACTACCCTGGTATAATCACTTCATATCAGTATAGTTGGGCTTGAAAAGGGGAAGATGGGATGTGACTTGCAGTTTTACTACTTTACATGAACCTGAATCTTTAAAGCAATACAAACTTTATGTTTAGACAGGGCTTCAGGCCTTGGAGAATTATGAATATGAGTCATTGACTGTCTTTTGCACAAATTGTTCCAAGAACAAACCCCAGTCCTTGCCTAAACTCCTAATTAATGAGAACCAGCTAACCCTGATTATCATGTAGGGCACAGTAAGTGTGTTGAAGGGATTCTACTCAGATTTTAGCTGATGCGATTGAGCACCTATAACCTTGTTTTCCCCTTGCCGAGCTCAAGCAAAGGTGTTTCATCATAATGGGGATTATTCCCAAGTCAATTTTCACAGGTTTTCGCTCTGTCTCCTTTCAATCCATATGATCACAGTTAGCTTTAACAATGAGGAAGAAAAGAGACTTTGGTTTACTGTAACTACTTTTTTTTATCTTCTGATTCAGAAGTGGCTGAAAATGTTTTACCCTGCCTTTACAAAAAGCGAGTGCTGTTCTACAGAGAACATGCAGGGAGATGTTAGATTAGAGACATAGACGATTTAAAAGTTTTGCACATAACAGAATGCAATTAAAATGAAATAAAAATAATAAAAACACAGAATTTAGATAACTATACATATCCCAAAGCACTTCACAACTAGGTCAATATCATGATAAGCATTTGATTGCTCCACACTTTAGCCGGGATGGTTTAAGAATGAAAAGTATTTAGCCCAGTCTCCCTCTCTTTGTGGCACTTCCAGAAAAGTGACAGTTTCTATAGACTATCCTTCTGCTGAACACCCAGGCAGGAAAAGCCTGACCAATGCTGAATTACATCTCCAGGTGCACAGAAATATAAGTGTTATTTTCAGTTTGGCTTATGTTGGGTTTTAGGCTATTTTTTAATAATATAAACATCGGAAACCAGAATAAAATGCAGATGGTTACCAGCATGCACCTTATTTTTATCATTAAGTGGTTTCAAGATCTAGATGCAGCATTCATGTGTCCTTGAAGCTGTGAGATGTGGGGGTGGGGGGGTGGGTANTATGTGCACTCTGCAGGACTGAAGCATTAATCTAAGAAATAATATAGGGAAAAGAAAGCCAGTTTTTCATACTCCCATCAGTATTCCTATCCTACCAAGAGCTTTCATTAGATGATATTTAACTCAGATAATTACCTTTCTAGCTGACATTATCCATAGGAAATCACAATTTCACTGTGCCAAAAAGAAGCTAAATGGCTAACTCTGTGGCACTTCATACCTTTGAACTGATTTTTCAACTGATAATTTAAGGCAAAATATTCTCCCTAGTCTCCATACAAGTGTGTATTTCTGCGTGGATGAAATCCTTCTTTTGTTTTCATTTGATTCTCCTGGAAATGGATAAAATTTTATCCTTGAGCAAGCTGTTTAACAGCAAATCTTTTGCTTTTATGCTTTCCCTTGGTCTCAAATGGATTAAATTCATAGAACTCATCTTCACCTTGGAGCTACACACTATGAGGTATTTGTTTCACTCATATCCCTGTGAAAATAAAATTCCCTAGCTGGGACCAACTCTTCCTGCTCTGCTTGAGGATCACAACATTTTTGGGGGTGCAGGTGTTCCACTCTGACATGCAGATATTGCAATGTATGGCAATGTGGGGACCACAGCCCTTCTCTTCTGCTAACCTCTTCCTCAGAATTTGGGCTTCACAACCCCCATTTTGTCTATAGCCCCAGTTTTTTTTCCAGTTCAGTCCTGTCTGTCCTCCCCTTCAGCACTTCAGCTCCAAGGCTCTCAAGGACAGAATATAGTTCCTAAGTGTTCTCAGAACAGAAACAAAAACAAGCTTTGTCTTTAGGAAGACTGGCACTAGCACAGTGTGTAGCTGCTCTGTCTGGTAAGGTCTTTGGGGCAGAAATCAAAACTATAACATTTCAGTTACCCAACAAGGAACTCTTGTCCATTGCAGAACATCAAAATTCTATAAAAAGTAAGAACATATTAATGACATTGTTTGTGCTTGTGTATTCCTGTAACTAAGCATAAAGCTCTAAGCCATGGGATTTGCAAATATCGTTTCTTTCCTGCTCTAACATTTGTTATCCCAGAAATATCATCCCATAGCCTTCATAACTATAACCAGGCTGATCCCATGTATGGATCAGATTGTGTGTGTCTCTCTTCTTTCCTGGTTGTCACTATGCTGCTTGGGTCTAGGGCATGTTTTAGTGCCACCAGCAAAGAATATTAGACTTCAGATTTGAGCAGAAGGTCTCCAAGGGAACTCCTGGTTTGATATGTAAAGAACATATGTGGGTTAGTTTTATGTACATCTGATGTGCTTGTTACTAAAGCAGTGTTCATGCTAACAACAACTGGAATAATCCAGGGTATAAACTCTGTTTGTCCTTTTCCCTTTACATCATCCTTTGCCTAATTCAATTTTCAAAGCATCCTGTACAAAAAACTAAGTAGAATATAAAGCAGAAAATCTGACATATCTGCTTTTAGCCATAAAAAAATGTACCAGGAATTTTTAAAACCATAAAAGCCATGAAGATGTGTCCCAAGAAACCTAAAACTGGATAAGCATATATATTCAATGAAAGAACAGTATAATAGGTACTTACCAGATTAAAATCTGTATAACATTTACATTCAATTGCATGTCTTGATGTGAGAAGAATATCGAATCAGCCGACATTTAGAGGCCTTTTAAAGTTCAGATTTTTCTATGATTCTAAAATTGGGCTAAAAATCGTGAAGAGGCAGGGCTTATTTTGGGAAGAAATTCTGAGAATAACAAAAATCCTTGTTTTAATCTCCAGGGGTGAATTTTACCTCATTCAATTTAACATGCTTACAAGTAGTTTCCTTGCCCAAGCTGGTGTTCTTTAGGTCATTAGAGAGGAAGAAGCATCTCCAGAACTAGTTTTTGTCACCTTAAATACCTAAGAGGACCTGAAACAGGCACCTGTTTCTCTCCAGTAGCAATACAAGAACTGCATGCAAACAATGTTCTGATGCTTGAGCTGAGAAAAAGGCATCTTACCTTATTAGAATTACCTATTTTGCATAAAAATACACCCCTTGATAAGTTATATTTTCCTGGTGATAAATTCTTACCTTCAAGCTGACTGCATCTTCATCCAAAATTTGAAAGGAACAAGTCAAACATTTGAATTGAGTTGTAGTGGAGACATTCTAGCAAGACATAAAGCCAAGTATCAAAAATGACAGACTGCATTCTTCTGTGTTAACTTTTTTCACTGTCAAAATTGGAGGGGAGAAAAAAAAATGGCAAAAAAACTTGTGAGTAACAAGCCCCAAAGCCTCTTTATGAAAATGGAAATGTTACTTGATATTACAAGTTAATAACACTGCATTGTTGACAGATCTCTCCCTGCCAAGCACCCACTTGCATTTATTAGGTTTTACAAATGCTGAACAAACCATGCAAGATCATATTGGGACTTAGTGCACAAGGTTACCATTAATAGCAGGGAATTAACAATTTGATAAGACATTACAAAACTGCTGAAATCAACTTGTGACCTGAGTGCACTCTGAGTTCAATTAGAACATTAAATTCTTCATGCACTTAATAGCCACATGCTATTAATAACAACAAGAAATCATGTCTGAAGAAACTGTTTGATAAAGAGGCTTATTTGGCAGTATTATATAGGGAAATCACCATTGAAGTCTTCTACATACACTTGAACAGGATAGCTCCGAGTTAGAAAATAGTTCTCTACTCTACATTTGTAATATTAAATATTACGAAGACTAGCCCACTAACCACTTTCTCACTCCAGTAACTGTCTTATCGAAAATGCACTCAGGGTCTTTAGTTTTAATATTTTAAACAACTATCATTGTTGAATTTTTTTTCTCTTCTTAAGCATAGAACCAGAGAATCCCTAAGATTGGAAAAGATCTTCTAGATCCTCAAGTCCAACCTTTGACCTAATATTGCCTTGCCAACTAAGCCAGCGCTAAGCAGAGCACTCTCTGAATCATAGAGTAGTTCAGACGGGAAGGGACCCATGGAGATTGTCTAGCAGGGTCTGTTGGGGCAGCTGGCTTAGGACCATGTCCAGTCTCATTTTGAGTGATTCCAATAATGGAAACATCACATCTCTGGGCAATTTTGTTTTGTGTTCAGAAGGTTTTCAATCAAATAATAAGATAAAATGCTAACCTCTGCTTTAGAGATCCATCCATCACAATGTGAGTTTCAGTTTGAATCAAGAAGTGTAAAAGACAGCGAACATGTCCTCCCTGAAGCTGAAACTCACTTTGCAACTCATTTATTCAGGGCAATCAGTCAATAGCTTTGCAGAAACGATGTGTTGATTTCCCCCTTTTTTTAATTTAGTCATTTCTGTTAGCTGCCACAATTAATTAAATAAGGCATAGCTCTGAGAGCTTTCATACTAGTCAGAAATAGCAGGTGCTTTCTCTCAAAAAGCTGTCAGGAGCCCAGTTTCTGGGCTCCCCATGGTCTGGGAAAGTGGCTGTGCAACTTCGGCTCCCAGAAGAGACACGTGTTGCTTGGGAAATATCTAAGTGTTGCCTGGGAGACTGGAGAGCACCAGCAGAAGAGAGGGAGGAAGCCCTCACCATGTCTTGGGAGCTGCATCAGGCCCTGATGGGCACCTGGCAGCTCAGGGGGACCTCGAACCAGCAGATCCCTACCTGCACATCATGGAGCAGCATCAGCTGCAAACACCTCCCTTTGGCCCACCCTGCAGGACAGAAGGCTGTGCCTCTCCTCCAAGGCCACCACGAACTCTGGGGATCCCCAAGCTTCTTGTCAATTGGAAACAAACAGGGATTCACAAGGTTTGTGGATTATTGTCCCATATTTGTTTGGGGCTTTTTCCAGCTGAAGATATTGAAATGAATTCATGCCAGATGACAATTGAGATAAGTAATTTCCAGCTGAAGTTTCAAATAATTCACTGTGTCCTAAAAAAAGCCAACAATAAAAAACAAAACAAAACAAAACCAATCACACAAACAAAACCCAGAAACAAACAAACAAGCAAAAATCCCCAAAGAACAAAGAAATCAACCCCAGACTCACCAAAAAACGTCTGGTTTTATTTAAAGTTTATAGCAACAAGTGGAACTCACTGATGTTATTTTCGTATTTTCTATATTCTTCCAAACACTTTGGAGAAACTCTCTAAATTTGAAAATATAAAAATAGGTTTATTCAGAATGCTGAAATATGCAACTAACTTTAAAATGCCCTGCATTAACAATGTTTGGCCTCCACATAATATTCATATCATCTGAAAACTTTTTTGTTTGGTTTTTTTAGGTTTTTTTGTTTGGTTGGTTTTTTTTTCATTTTGTCAAAATCTATAGACCTATCTGAAAAGTATCTAATTTAATAATAATCAGCAATGAAGAACTAGATCTGTAATTTAAGGATTTGCATGTGAGTGTTAAACTGGCAAGTTGTTTGGTTGATTCTCTTTGAATTGTGCCAATATAATGAGGAAAGTGAATTTAGCTTGTACAACACTTTGGGGTCTTTATATGTATTTTTTAAAGTGAACTTTCTTCCTGAAGTGAATCCTCTAAAACTAGTGGATGACTTAATAAACTAAAAAATTAGTAATAGGTAAAACAGTGTGAAAGAGATAAAGGGTTTTCAAAGCCAGTAATACTGGATATTTAAAAATGGCATGAGGCATCAAGGTAACACACATATCATTCTTCATCCCCTGATCATTTTTTTAAACAAGTTTGATGTTCAAATACCAGTTGTACAAGCTGACTTCCATGGGATTTGCCTCCAATAATAGTCTTGCCTCATGAAAAATTGTGTCTGGTAGGGAAAACGCACAGGTTGGCATTTCACAGCACTAAACCTGGGAGTTGATGACTCCCTCAAACTCTTCATCTGGCTCACAAAACAGAGCACCAATTACTGTCTAAATTCTCTTCTTGTCCTCAACTACCAAAGTAACAAAGGGAGTCAGTTTTAGTCCCACAAACTCAATGGCAAACTTCCCACAGGTATCAGTGAAACCAAATTTTTCACTGAAATCTACTCCTTACTGACAAGTGTTCCATTTGTCTATCTGTCTGAAAGTGTTTCATCATGGTCACTGTGTTTCACAGATGCAGGTAAATATTATTTAGGATTTTCAGAGCTTGTTAAAACTGTCCTGGGTCATGCATCCACAGCTGAACCAGCAACAGATTTCCAAACAACTGAATTCCATATTCCCTCATTAAAAGGAAATATGAACTATTACATGTCAGCAATATTGCCTTTGATTTATTAAGCCTAGCTGCCGAATATTTTTTTTTTTTTCCTTTTTATTTTTTAACATGGTTATTTTTCTAGCCAGTTTCACAGAACTTTTCCTTACCAGGTACCACACTGAGGTGGGCTGGAAATGAAGAGATTAACAGTTGTCTCTAATTTAGGCTCCTCCTGAGAAGCCCCAGTAATTTTTCAGAAAAAAATACAAGTGTACATCACCACCGGAATTTAAAGGCATATGTGCATATACTTAGAAATTCGACCTATTTGGAAAGACAGCTTCCCTGAGTATGATAGAGTGGGAGTACCTGTGTGTTAGAGTGAGAAGCACAGCAAAGGTATGAGAAGTAAAGATTCAGGCAAAACTTGGACCAGGCTAGGGTATGACTGAAACAGAGAAGGGGAGAGGGAGTTTCTTCTTCAGATGGCAGAAGAGACATCCTGTGCTGCACTGAAGCCTCACATCCTACCAGGGAGACAGGATTCTGCACTCCTTGTGAGCACTCCTTGTGAGAAAACACTGGGGCAACAAAAAGGGCCTGGGATTTTGGTTAGCAGCACAACATGACCCTGAGAGATTTAAAGCATATAACTATCCTCAGAAACCAGACTGATGTTCCTCCCTCACAAAATAAATTTCAAAATTATATTTAACATCAAATTTTTTCAATAAAAGTGTTTGAAACATTCAAATATCCAAATATCAAATATTAAAATATTTTTACAATCCTGTTCCAGTCAATTAAGTCAATTAAGTTTTGCTTAGTTTTTCAAAATGCCATCACTGCTGCAATCAAAATATCTTTTAAAATATTAATTTTAACCACTATACCACCTGATAAATGCCCTAATAACAAGGGCCTTGCTAAACATGAAGTAAATCCTCATAAGGCTTAAATGATATTTATTTTGTTTCTACAGCTGAATTTCAAAAATTACATTTTTTCACATTTATCCACTGGAGTCTCAGATCCTGCTTCACATCAGAAGTAATTGTCACTGCTTTTTCTGTAGCTGGGGAAAACAAGAGGATTCTTTGTATGTCTTTTTATTACATTGTCAATATATTAATACAAGTTATATGAACAAACCTAAAGAGACAAAGAGCTATTTGTTAGGTTATTATCCAGAGGTGAAAGCACAAATCTTAGGAAAAAAATCCAGTAGGGATCGCAGCTGAACAAAAGGTCTAAGCAAGGCAGGCTTCGACACCTGATTATACGCAAACCCAGCAGTGCAGCCGTGCAGGGATTCCCTTCTTCTGTTTGCAGACAAGGATTGAATGAGAAGTGGTGAGATAACAAGGAAGCATGCAAGCTTAATGATATGCCTATTTTTTTCTATCAGCTGCTAATCTGTAGCTCTGGTGATGATTACTATTTCATCTCCAGAGAGATGCTATTCACAAACATCAAAATGACATACAATTGAATGCCTTGTGTCTCTGTAAGTATAGGGCCAAATTGCCAGGGCTGTCAGCCCCAGAAGGGAGAAAGTCTTCCAGTTTCACGCCGCTCTTTGCCCCGCCCCGAGTGATGCCTTGCAGCGAGAGGAGGCTGAGGCCAGCCCGCTCGCCTGATGTGCCTGGGGAGGCGGCGGGAGGGGCCGAGCTCCCGGGCTGCGCTCACCGCAGCCGCCAGCCCTGCGCGGAGGCAGCGATGCTGCGTGAAGGCGGTGTCGGCTGTTCGGTGCAGAAGAATAGAAAGAAAAGTTAATTAAGCCTTATTAAGCCTTGCCTTATTTTCTAGTTTGCTCTTGCATTGAAACAGCACGGAGATGCCACCCACGTACATCAACTTGCAGGGATGCCAGGGCACTTTCCACTCTGGCTCACCGCGAGCCAGGCTGCTGCTCTTTGCCGACCTGCTGCGGTGAATTCACTCGCTGCTGCGCACAGGAGCTGCTCGCTGTACGAATTGCAGTATTCACTGGTAATCACACCCTTACTGGCACGGCTGCAACTTCAAGAACTAGTCTCAGTATAGCCTTCTCTTCAGCCTAATGAACAGAGAGCTGGGTGTTCTAGACGAGTAGTATGCTTTTTCAGCTACCACTACTCTTGACTGGTTCTGGATCTAGCTAGTTTACATCCAGATTCTGAATTATTCCGTGAGCAGCAATTGTGTGTCTGGACTTTAGAGCATACAGTCCTGTGTCTTCTCCAGTTGTCACATCAGGCAGCCCATGTGCAGAAGCTCAGATCTCTGACTTGGGTCACTGGAATTGCCAAAACCTCCAGAAAACATCTGATTTAGAGAAAATTTAGAACCATTTCATTCTGGTGTTGAACAATTTATATAGATGATCCAATAAGGCCTGCAAATTTAAAATCCCCTCCATCAAGAAGAAACTAGAAATTAACAGATATCTGTATATTTTGTGTGGGTTCCTGGTAGAGCCATGGATCCTTCCTGCTGACAAATAGAGGTTTGTGCCAAAGACACTTTGGGAATCAAGTCTGATGCCAGTTCACTCTTTGTGAAACTGCTCTAGATGCCCCTTTTTTTGGGGCAGGAACTCTTCCCAGTTCTGAAGAGCAACACATCCCATGTTCAAGTGACATCACATACAAATGTGCACTTTCATGCAAGATGTTCTAAATTCTTTCTGGTACCTCTACATTACATGGCTTGGGGGACAGAGGCACTGCCAGAATTGATCTAAAAGATTTGCCCCTACACATGAACACTTTGCACAATCACTGCACACAGAGGCAGAGTGTGCTGAAAGACTTTAGTGGTGAGGATGAAAGAGACAATGCCTTAATAACATATACTGGAAACCTATTTATTCTGTGTACTATTAAAAAGATAAGTTATCAAGTGGTACAGGAATCAACATTAATTTTCCTGGGCTGAAGTTTGTAACCTGCATGAAGACCTCATGTGTCCCTCTGAGACTATTTCCTGGAGTGCAGAGGTCTGTGTCACTGCAGCTGGGCAAGCCAAAACTCCTTTAAAGCTCAGTGTTACATTACTGCTGCATTGGGTGCCTTCTGGTATAAAATCAGAATGGTGTGTGACTTTGGTGTGAATTACACATGAAGCATGGATGCTATTTGTAGGTTAATAACTGCGTGGCCTTTTGCTTTCCTTATTTATTCCCTGTGCTTTGTCCAGATGCGAGCAGGTAAAGTGGCCCACATTCTCCTCTGACACATTACACGTGGCATTGCCCAAGCTCAAAGTGTGCAATCAATTTTTTCTCTACCGCTTGCAAACACAAACACACAGACAGCCTTAATTACAGTGGCTGGTGCAGGAGCAGCCTCTCCCCTCCTCCCCGGGAGCCTGGCAGATGGCACAGAAGCAGCACAGCTTCACAGCTCCAGGACCAAAGGAACAGATGTTGCATTACCACACACTTTCTAGAGCTTTAATCTTCGAAGAAATTCTGGATCTTACCTGGCTTCTCCTTTCCTCCTGTCATTCACAGAAGCAGCAGAAGCCTCTGGAAACAAGATTATGCAGGCCCTTAGCACAGCCTGGAGCCACAATGTCATCAGGGATAATGACAGTGTGATTAAAAATGGCTGAAATATGTGTAAAGGTGCAATCCTTCACAATGAGGATTTTTGAAGATAATTACAGGGAGTGGAAAATTGGGTTGAGAGATATTTTAATAGAAAAATATGTTAGTTTCTTAAAATGCTACCTTGAAAAATGTTACAGGGTGAATTGGTCATACCTTATGTGGAAACTGAAAATGCAGAGAGCTATTTGAAAGATAATTAGATAACTATATAGAAGGAAGCACATTAAAACCAAGAGATCACCTCCTCTCCTTCTTCTTCCCTATAGGTGACTGCCACTTTTGAAGCTGATTTGCCATCAGATTAAGTGGTTGTGGACAAAGAGCATTTTTTAACAAACCCCAGATCCAGGATATAATTTCAGTGGACAGACATGGTAGAGCAGCACCTACAATCAAATCCACAGCTGAGACTTGCTTCAATTTGATTGTGAGTCAAATTTTACTTATGTTGAGGCCAAACTGTCATGAGTGGTGTAATCACAGCATTATATTATCAATTAAATTTACATTATCAATGGACTTTATCATTAGAGATCTTGATCTCATTTGATCTGAAATAAATTCATAGTAAATTCAAGGATTTTGAGCAAAATATTCCAACAGTTCATTTTTGCAGATGTACTCATGGTCATGACTCAACTTTAAACTAAAATGTTTCAGGAAAGGACAGATTAAATAAATATAATACGAAAGAAAATAATTCGTTTGGAAGCTGGTAATATTTTGCTCAGTGAGATCCGAACAAGACCTGGTTACATAAACATTTCTAACTTTTTTATTTATTGTCCAAGTCCTAAAAAAAAGAAAAAGCCCTCCACTTTATTTGATTCACATTTCATTTTTCTCTTACACACTTCTTAATTGAAAGGGCAATGTTAAACTTTCTTTTCAGTTACAAATTACTTCAAAGGATTATTGAGTTGCAGTTTAAATGAATTATTCAAAGTTTATTATTAAAGTTCCCATCCTAATATTGGAAGATTGATTATTTTTTTCTGAAGTGTACAAGTATGCTCCAAAACCATGCTGCTTTCCATCACTTGGTCTTATAAATTATTTTTGTAGGGGCTAAACTTCAGCAAATGCATCTTTTCTTTTCCCATCTTTTTACAGCTAGTGATAGAGACCTGAATACCAAGAAACATTTAAAGCAGTCAAAAAGAATATATTAACGGTCCAGTCACAGGGTCTGAATCATAGTTTCACCCATCTACTAAGAGTCACCTTTAACCAGCCTCTCTAAGAATGTATTTTTAACATATGCGAGGCCCTGAGAGTACTGCAGGCAGATGCGATGCCCCTCCCTGTTTCCACGAATTGGAGGAGGCTGCTAACAGGAAGATTTCCCTTCCTTTTCATTACGCAGCTGCCGGCTGTCTGAGCTGGCTGATACAGGGAGGATATGGGCAGGGATGTCTTCGGGAGTTCTGGGGAAAGTGCTAGCAGGATTTATACATTATCAGAAGGTCACTGAAGTTCAAGAATGAGGGAGGGACGCTTACACATTTGTTAATATAGATGTTGTCATTGCTATCAAAGACACTCAGTCATGTCTGTAGTTAGGTCTTGTGTTATTTCTTGTGTTATTTTTCTTTTTTGAAAATAGAGACATAACTATTACTAGACATAGATGAAGACTGGACAAATTTCCGCAAAAAGAATCTCCCCCCATTTAAAACAATAAACTCCTTGAACTTGCAGGATGCTTTAATTTTGATGTGCATTTTCCCTCTTCCTGAAAGTTTCGTGTCTTGTTGGCATCTACAGTTGTGCTATTCTGTGATGCAGAGTTGTGTTCATTCTGGAGAAAGTGACTGCACACTTTATTTAAAGACTCTGCTCTCTGCTGCATTTGGCAATTGTTGGCAGGATAATTGGAGATGTTTTGCCTTAGTTTGCCTTTCTTCCCCAACGAATGTCTTCTGCAACTTGTGTGATACTCAAATCACAGGTTTCCTCATGGTGTTGTCCATGGCTCCTTCCCCATGTCAGAAGAATTTTCCTTGCATAATAGCTTTTTAGTATTGTTAATGCATTTTTCAACAGAAAGCTTCCCCATTTGAAACCATGGTTCAGGTATTTTCTCTGAAATAAAAGAAAAAAGCAGTAGGTAGAAACATAGATCCAGTGGGAATAACTTAAATCATTGATCTAGATGCTTGCAAACATAGAAGCTATGCAATAAATGTTTAATACCAAAAGCACAGTTGACTCATGGTATCCACAGAACACTTCCCAGCACTCCAGAAACAGAACAAAGATTGCATAAAGCTCCAAAGTTAGAAGGAGTGTTCAAATGCAAACCCACAACTTCTACCCCTTCTTTACCCTGTTTTCTAAGTATCAGTCCTACCACAACGCTGCAAAGCAAATGTTAGATAAGTAGCCTCTATTTCACCTTTCAATAACAAGGTCATTCCCAAAGTTAAATCCCTGCCTTTTCTTTGCATTTTTTGTCAAGGATACCTGAGAAAGGAATAATACAAAATCATCTTAGTTTGGAACTCACTGAGAGGTCACTGGGAACTATGGACATATTATTGTTGGCCTGATGCCAATGCTGCTGAAATAATGCTTGTCACATTTCTTTTCTTTGTGGAAGCTGAGACCTTGCAGCATCCACGGGATGGCCACTTTCCTTAAAGAAACAAAGTTATCTCTGTGGGAGGAAAAAGAGCTCAGAAGTTTCTATCTTCCAAAAACTTCCCCAGAGGAAAGGAGGGAAATATAAAGATGAGGAAAGATGAGATTTAGGCAGTTGTCAGAAAAGGACAAAAATGTTATACCTTAGTTATCCCTCCTAGCTGTGGGAGTAAGAAGCATGCAATTAATACAATGCCAGTGTCTGTATGTAACCACCAACCCAGGACAGCAGTGGGAAGGACAGAGGAGCCGGAGGCCATGGAATGTCTGACCTCCTGCTTTCAAAGATGAAGAAATATTTTGCAGGCTGCAACACTGAGAGGCAAGAATATTGTAATCGTGGGCAGCCATGTAAGCCCCACACAGCAGCTGGAATAATTTGGTGTGACACACAAAGTCAGGGCTTTATAGAGAAGTGCCACCAGCCTTCCAGCTACCTTTACCCTTGAGTTACACTCAGGTCCTTACCTTCAGTATCTTGTAAAATAGCACTGTAAGTATTCCTCCAAATCCAAGCAGCTTCTCAAAATGAGTTGTAGCCTCAGAAGTAACTTCCATCTTGACAAGGAATTCCAACTACTTCGATTTAATTGAGTCTGAAACTTCCATGTTTCCTTCTTCTGAAAACTTGACATTATTGTCTGGGGAGGGAAGACCCCAGGAGAGTTGATTTTTTATTTTGGTTTGGTTTGGTTTGATTTTTGGTTTTTGGGGTTTTTTTTGTTTTGCTTTGAACATGCTGAAAACTGCAGTGCTTGAGACCTCAGCAATTAAAGTTACCAATTTACAGTGGATTTAATAGTGGATGGATTGTGAGGGTGTGTGTATCAAGACAAATTAGCACTCAGTAGCATAGAGAGGGATCTGCATTACGTGTTGGATAAACATTCCTCCCATGCAGGAGGGGGAAGGCAGTGTGCTCACTGCAAATGCATGGCTTTAAAAGTGGAACTAATAATTTTTCCTTTGCTTCACAGTACCAGCTCACCTAGGAGCTGGTGTTCAATTCCTGAGATGTTATAAACCCATACAGTTTTTTAGGCTTCTCCTTTGGGACACAATGGCTTCCAGCCACTCCAGCCACCGGAGCCATTTATTTTTGACTCCTAACTGGATTTTGCCACAATCCCCCTCTTCTGCTGATGTAAGTTATGAAATGCTTTTCATTTGTAAACCAAATAAAGTTATTCAACTCAAAAATTAATCTTCAGAAAGAGGGGAGTAATGCTTTCTTGGCTGGGGTTTGCAGTTTTTTTTTCCTTGGAACAGGGTAAGCCCTGGAAAGGTATGATTCTGCATCAGGCAAGGGTAATACCATGGCCTTAATGTACCATGCTAGCTAATAAATGATCAATTGAAAATATAATGAAAATTAGGTCTACTCCTAAGCAAATGAAACACCTGGCTACTTGAACTGTCCCCAGTATATTCTGACCTTCTTACTTTGTGCTTTGCTCTTAATTGCCTAGAACCCCCTACAACATCCTAGAAACCATGGGTGCATCAAGGATACTACCCAGGCATCCAGAGCAAAGATCAGATTAGTCCAACATCTCTCAAGAATGGTTTGGAAATAATTGATTCTGCTTTGGGACTAGGAGATGGAAAAGAAGGCCTCTCAAGCTCTCTTTGATCCTGTTATCTTGTTTATTATATTATCTTGTTGTCAGTTCAGATGTAGCACAAAAGAAAGCAGACTCTGTCACATATTACTTCTTTTGCTGCTCTCAACTTACACTCGAATAAAAGCAGCTAAGACTACAATTCTTTGATTTTACTCTAGAAGAGGGATCTTTAGGGGCAATTAAGAATCAGAGATTCTTATTGTTAAGTATTAGGTTTGGGGTTCATAGCCCATATCTCACAATCATAGCCTGCTGGTGGCCAAAATGAATGGGTGATTTAACGTGAGAGCTTGTTCTCTCCTCTTTACAGCTGGGCTCAATATAGGAATTTTTCCCTTTTCCCCATCCAGTGTTTTTCTCCAGGTCAGCCCACCTCAGAAGTGGAGGAGGGTACTGAATTACGCTGTGTTCAAAAAGGAGTCTGAAGAAGAGGTCTGCAGGGTGAGAGAAATAGCTCAGCTATGCAAATGAATAGAGATATAAATGGATGTTGATGGATTTCTCTTCTTGCCCTAAAAACAAGAACCGTGCGAGGAGGGGATACAGCAAAACATGTGCAGACACTACTCTGTTCCTGATGAAATACAGAGGATTGAAGTGGGAGGGTCAGGTTAATTGTTCTGAAAGGAAAGATAAAAATATTATTATTATGGTTTTAGAGAGGTTTTAGAGCACTTTTGTCGTAGTTGTTCTCATTGCTGATACATTGCTCATGGAAGGAAACATGAGTGAGTTTTCATCCTGTGCTCCTGGGGACAGATATGGCAATGGAAGAAGAGGGAAGTTCAAAAGTTGTCTGTATGTCTATAGAGGAACTCAAACCCCAAAACTGCTTGTTGCTGCCATGGTAACTACATTTAGAATAAATGAAAATACGAGATAACATTTCCTCTGCTTTTGACCTATTTGCTTTTCCTATGACATCTCTCATCTCAGCAAGGACAGACTTGCCTGTGAGCACCTCAGTCCAGATGCTTTGCCCTCTCTGCATCTCGTTCAGTGCCTGCCCTCCAGTCCAGATATCTCCTCAGGGGGTTTTCTCAGCTGTCTGGAAGCATTTCCACCTATGTACCTTTAATTTTGCTGCAATGAAATCATCACACCGTGACATGCTCCTTCCTAGAATGGATATTTCTTGGCAATGTCTCTGCTAAAACTGTCCTTTCCTTTCAAACAGCCCAAGTCTGGAGTTTTAAAAAGCTGACAGGAGGAAAGGAGGGGATTTTGAGGCTTTAGATTTTTGCATTTGTTTATCTGAATGTTTGCATGCAGGTAGTTAGCTGAACTAAAGGCACCAAGAGTTCAGTTTTGCTTAATAATATTGAGATACATCTTTACCATCAGGCCTTCAAGTGTTTCTGTCTATGCTGAGTCCAGGAATGGGTTGGCTAGGTGAGAGCTGGGAAGAGAGAAGCAGCATAGCTGTCCAGAGGGCAGGATGAGTATATATCTGCACAGCATTTTTTTTCTTTTTTTTTTTTTTCAGCTTAGAAATTGGAACCTTAATGGGAAATGGGGTGTCACTGTGTGATGCAACACAGGGATGTGATCCACAGTGAGGGAAGGAAGGAACATTACTCCTTAGCATCGGGGCTGTGAGCCAGCAAGAGCTGCACAACATCCCGGCAGCACTGACTGGTCCTGGCACAGACCAAGGCCACCAGGAATGAGGGGCACGGGGCAGGACAGACCTTCCTGTCTCTGAGCCTTGCCGTGGGGAGCTCTAAGGCTATTCCCAAGCCTGCCTGCCCTTCCTGCACTGTTCCCCAAATTTCAACATCAGCTGCAATTAATCTTCTTTTACACCACTTTGATCTAGCAATTGGTCTTGCTGGCAACAGAAGACTAAGGAAACTAGTTTACAATTAAAATATCAGTGAAAATCAACATGATTACTGTCTGTGGGCTGGCCTCACATCTCATTTGGACCTCACAACCTCAGTTTTTACTTAGCAGGCTATTTTCTGTTAAGGTTCGGGGGTCTTTCTCTTTTCTTCTTTCTTTTTTTTTTTTCTTTTTTAGTATTTTTTGAAATCTATATGGGGAGCTCACTTTCTATTTCCAAGGTGGTGCAAGGGATTATTTGTTCATAGCAGGCAGGGTAGACCTGTTTCTTTAGTCTAGGTATTTTCCTAATCAGTTCAGCAATTTAACTAGATAAAGGTAGTTAGTTAACTTGCACCTTGATCAGTTTTACTCCACAACACAAAACTATCAGAAAAAGATTGCCTCTCAGTTTACCTACCTTATACATTTAATATTCTCAGAAACATGTCTAAAAGATATGAGAAAAACTATAGTGACATTCAATAAAAGAAGGGTTGTTCAAAACTAGAGTAAAATTAATTTATGGCATAGTTTAAATAAAAGTAATTAGAATGACTTCTGAAAATGCTGAAAATTCATTTTGATAAGTTTTTAAATAGAATATTTCTTCTTTTTAAAGCTGCCTGATACCTTTTATTGGGGGAGCAGGGATGATTTTCTCCTTGATATAAGTAAAAATTGAAGGAAAATTCTCAGGCAAAATTTTAAACTAGACAACGTTATCAGAGAGCTCAAATGCTTGCAAGTGCAAATTCAAATTACAAATACAACAACAACAAAAAAGCATGTGTTTGCAGTCCCATTATTCAGACATTAATGCACTGGCTTACTGTTATTTTAGGAAAGTAATATAAACACATGAAAATTCTGGAGGACAGAGCATCAGGTAAGGACAACTTGTAGAGAGAGTAGAGCTGGTGATGCTCGGGCGGGACACTGGCTGCTATTTCTGTTTGGAGAGGCGCTGCTGCGCTGACATCTGCTCCCCCCGCGCTCACGCAGAGCTGCTCGGCCCGGCTCTGCAGGAGGGGATCAGCTGCTGGGGGTTACGGAGCTGCAAGCACACAGCCTTTCTTGGCTTTGGAGGAGGAAGGGCAGTCTCTGGCTCGCAAGAGCCTGATGGCAGCGCTTTTCCCAGCTGTGGGTTGCCCTGCCCCTGCTTGGGCTGTTTTCTCACCCGGATCTGCCTGGCTGGATCTGTGGCATTTCCTGACACACCGCAGCCTCCCCGGGGCTCCCTTGTGGGCTTAGGATGCTCCCCCCACAACCATCACCGCGTCCTTGCCTGTCTCTCCCAAATGCTCAGTATTTTCTGACTGCTTTCTTGCAGTTTCTCTCACAAGAGAAAAATCTTTCCCAAAACATTATTGGCCATCCTAATGAGCAAACAAATGTTGTCTGGCAATCCCACTCTCGTCAAGCCTGCGTGGCTGGGTGTGCCCATCCCAAGCATCTTTCCTGCAGCTGCAAATCACCTGTCTTCTCTGCATGGACGGTTCTACTTCCCATTGATCTTGGGTAATGTTACCAGGGTTTTTACCGTTATTTTCCCCAAAAATTATTTAGCCTTTTTCTGCTCTGTAAGAATAAGCTACTTCAGTAATACCTATACAGTACAACTGTTTTTGTATGAGGATTTTTTTCTTCCATAAGAGGGGAGCATGCAGAAGACAATGTTAAAGAGGCTTCCCTGCTCACGAATCACAGTGCAGTGATTTTCTGTGTGTCTGCTCTTAAACTGGCCAAATGTACATTAATGTAATTTAACCTCTTTCTCTGAAGTTTAGATTAAGGCCCATTACATCACAAATAAAACAGACCAAAACCAATAGAGACGTTTATAAGCAGTTATGGTTATCATCCAAAATCTGACAACCTGTTTTACATCCTTAACTCAATTTTTGTGTCCAAACTCTAGAGGAGGGGGAAATGTAACATTTTCCTTGTAGCACTAAGGGTAGTTTAATGCAATTTCTGTCAGTAAAGTAGATCTGACCCGCTGTTTCATTCACCTTATCTGGAAATGCACAAATTGTCAAGGAGTCCAGGACCCTCTGGTATAAGTCATTTGCAGTTAAACTTGTACTTTTCCCATTAAGGCAGCTCTCTAGCTTTTCTGCTATTTGTGTGGTTTTCTGGTTTTGAAAGATGTTTCATTCATTTTGTTGACTTTGGCAAATGTTAACATAATTGCTTGTCCATGTTCTGAGACATTTCCATGAAAGAGTTCTTCTCTTTAAAAATTTACATTGGATACTCTCACTCAGATGTACAGGACCTAAAACCACTGGTTAAATATTTATTATGGAGACCACTGTTCAGTTTTGTTGTTGGAATCTTTTGTATGATTGAAAAATAGAGAATCTAACAAGAAAAATATTAAATTATTACAGCAGCAGTAAAGTAATTAGCTTTTTTCCTATGATTTCATTCCATATGATTTTGGGATAGTACTTAAATGATTATCAGTCCTTAAAATCTACTGTTCAACCCAATTTTATTAATGCAAACTTGAAAAAAGACTCTGACATTAAATAATTTGGCAACCTGTTCCTTTTTCCCATATTCTCAACATCTGTTACGAACTCATACTGCTCACTACTGGTCCTAAAGCTCGTCACTTCAATCATTTTGCTCTCCTTCACTTCCAGAGTGCATTTCTAAAGCAAATCACCTGCACTTACTGTACATTGGCATATTTTGAGAGAAAGCACAAAACTGGCCCCTTTTTTACATGAAATAAACAAGCCTGGAAGACGTGTTGGAGAAAGACACCTCACACTGTGAGAACCAGGACGTTTTCATCCAACCTGATTAGAGCTGGTTCAAAGAAACCATCCCAAAACATATCTGGGACAGAGGCAGGATACCCTCTGCACCATCATCTTTGCTCTGCAAATAATGTTCTGCTTAGCTGCAACATTTGGTAAAGACTGAAGAAGTCAACATTTGATGTGTTTTGGTGTTCAACTGTAGATGCCAAAACTAGATATATCTATACACACACACACACCAACCTAGCTTTGGAAATGCAGCAGGAAAAAAAAGAAGTATGAAAATTATGCTTCCCAGCAAAGAAAGTTTTGTGTGAGAACCATTATAACTTATAATGCATAGGAAATATAACCTTATAACTTTACAATCCATTTGGTCTTAGATGTTGTGAATTTATTTAAAATATCACTTCTTGTTATACTGTTAATACACATGTGCCTGGGTTTCTATAGGTGGGCCAAAAATATGCTAGGGTGAATAATAAACATTTCCAGAGAACAGTCAAAACTACTCTGACATCATCAGAAATCTATTGTCAGGTGATGGTGCAGCACTGACTCTGGCTAGCTATTTAGAAAGCATTATGACATTACCTAATGCTGTGTAAATTACAGGGATACACAGATGTTTTAGCCAGACAGTCATTAGGGCAGAGCCCCCCAAATGCATAGTCCCTGTCTCAAAGAGCTTCCAAATCACGAAATAGATGCGATGAGAATGGAAAAGGCCATGGTAGATATTTCAGCAGCTGTCCAAAATGCCACATATATTTGGAGAAAAATCCTCCAGGAGTTTTTTAGTCTGTACTTTGGGTCTCCTCTCTAACCTGTTAATCCTTCCTTCTTAAAGGATTTGATAAGGGATGGGATATCAAGAAGAAAATGAAAACACATTGCATTTATCTGCACAAGAGTGTCTTTAGTTATGTGGCATTTAATATTTAACCTTCATTGGCATCTTTCTAAAAACGGTTCTGGCTATCCCAGAAGCAGGGCCAGAGCACAAAAAAAGATTTACCAATATGAACAAATTCTAATACACTGCTCACTAATTTGGGTAACATTTTACCCATCAAATAATTTCTTTGATCAATAAGGCTATTTTGTTTCATAAAGAATAATGAGCCAGTATGAAAAGTGAAAGGATTAAAGATCCCAGACTCTGCCTGTGAGGCTTTCTACGGAATAGACAGTTTTCATCAGGGCTAACAGTGACAGAATGGGTCTTGAAATTAATACTTTAAGTAATGACTCTGTTACCCAGAAAGTAATTCCCCAAAGAGTAGGATGGACAAAATATTTTGATTTTTATTTCATATTTTAATGATGTGTATTTTAGCCATCTCTTCTCTGCCAGGTGAACCTCTGTCTTCTTCCTATGAATGCAGTGATATCCTGGAGCAGCTGTTACAGAGTAGTTGTTACTTTACACAATCCCAGCTGTTTAATTCTAAGAATAAAATGATACTGGATACCTGCCAATTAAGTAAATGGAATATTGCTATAGCCAGTTTAACTGTATTCATAATATTTTTTGTTAATGTAGATAAAATGACAGCACTGGCAAGAGAGAGTATTTTTATGAGCAGAATATGTGTGTTAAAATATTCAGCCTTTTCAGAGAATTCACAGCTGTTTTGGTTTCAAAATGCAAGTTTTAAATGATTGCTAATGTTCTGGTGTCTCCTACCTGTCCACTGACGCCAGACCCCCTCCCCGCTGCTCGTCTTCCTGGTGCTTGGTGCAGAATGATCAATAAGAAGGAGGGCTACATGGGCATATTTTCCCACCTACTTCCTATTCCTGCTATCTAGTTAAAATGCTGAATAGAATTATAAACCCATTAAGCAGTGTTAAAATGCACTGGTATCAGAGTGCTCTTTTTCAAAACTGGATCACTTTACAACACAGCCACATCTTCCTTTACTGTACATCAGGAAGGGTTACAGAAAGCAGATATAATCAGCTAGAGAATTTTTTAAAAAGTACTTCCTGTAGAGAATGAAATGCTTCAAAATTTCTATTACCTACACAAAATGTCTGTCAGAAAAAAAGGATTAAAAGTTATTTTTAATATGTTGCACTTACTATCAAAATGTGATGCTATCTCAAAAATGCCATAAGCATCCATCACCAAGCTTGGAGATTCCACATATGGAGGCCCTTTTTGGGACAGAGGCATAGATTTGGGACAGAAGATATATTCAGAGTGTAAAGCAAGGAAGTTTGTGAAGGGGTGGGTGGGTCTTGAAGGAAGAAGAAGTATTCAAGCATGGTGTTGTGCACTGCTCAGTTGTGTGCTAAATGTCCAGGTTAAGGAGGGCATTTAAAGAAATATTTATATTTACCTGAAGAAAGTGCAGAGCCTCCCAAACACAACAGTCCGTTTAGCAGAGCAACCTTATATCTCCTGTTACCTTTGAATTCATATGCCTTTGAGGAAGATAAATAACAAGGAAGGGAGTAGAGAGACAGTGGGTGCCTGAACATCCTTGTCCACAAGCTGGAGCTGAAGTAGTGGAAGAGTTCTCCACCCCACTGTGTCATCTGGTATTTGGGGTGCTTTGCTTGGCACATACCAAGACATTTGCATGAATAAGTGACGAAGATGAGTTCAGCTAAAATAAAGTCTATCTGAACTGGTTATTTAAACTCTGAATTAGTTTTTTCCCAGGAAAAAAGTAGTGTGCTTCTGAACAATAGCAAGTGCAACAGCTAGGCTTCAAATGCTGAGCCACAATCAGAAAATTCAGCTTCTCGTTAATTAGAAACATACCCCTTCAGCAAAATTACAGACAAAGGCAAGAAGCAGACACAGAAAAAGGTAAAACTATAAAGCAAAGCAGAAAGTAATCAATTAATGCACTTCAGCTTTGTATTATTCTGTTTACCTCCCTCTGAAATGTTTATACAGATTCCTTGTTCCAATATCCAAATATCCTTGAATGCATATTTCCTCAGAGCAACTCATGACAGACAGAGAGAAAATGGTTATCCCCATTTCACAAGGGGAGAACTGAGGCAGGAAAAGCCTATGATCAAAATGAGTTCCCTGGAGAGGCAGTCTCCAAAAAGCAACTGGCTTTCCTATGCTTCATGGATATCAGTGGTAGAGATGAAATAAATTCTACTTAAATACTGAATTGGTTAAAGATCACAGAATTCGACAATTAATACAGAATTTTTTTGTTTGTCCTTTCACTTTTATAGCCCTTAAAATGCACTACCTTTCTATTTTCCATGTTTTCTATGCAAATCTGAAAAAAAAAGGAGAGAGATATAATGCATATAATGTTATATATCATCTATATCATACATATTTAATGAAAGATTATATTCTTAAGCAAGATTGCAATTCAGGCAACTGGAGATTAGATTTAATTATACATTTATATATAAATAGTACAAGTAGAAATTAACCAAATTTTTTCTGTTTCTCTATGTATTTATGTGTGTATACAGATGCATTTTCTGATCTTGAAAAAATGAAATCTATAAAAGTTGTCAGCAGTCTTTTGGATATAGGTGAACGAAATTACTTTTGAAGTAATTACAGAAACAATTGCTGACTACTCAGCAATTCATCACAAAGTAATTTCTCCTTAATGTAAAGATAATATAAAAATGAGGAAAAATAAAATTAATGTCAAAAAAACCAAACAAACAAAAAAACAAAAACCAAAAACAAAAAAAACCCACCAAACAAACAAACAAACAAAAAACAAAAAGAAAAGAAAAGTGTTTTATCTTCGATGAAATCACTTCTGCTCTTCCTGCCCCTCCTGTTGCAGGCTGAGGGAGGTAGGAGGCATTATAAGGAGCCAAGGGGTCTTCTCTGCTCTCCAGACCCTCTGGCCAATCCCTCTACAAGAGACCCTTACATCAAACAGATTTAAATAGCTGCTTTCCAGGTGTCTCCCAGCTGGCTGGTAACCCAATATCCTAAGGGTTCTCGTACCTATTTTTCCTAAATTTCCTCAGCTTCCCTTTCCTCTGCATCAACATCTGGCATCAACAAACTGAATATCCCTTCAAATGCGTTCAGGACTATTTTTCATTAGCGGTCAGGCTGTTTTCAAAATGGCAGTCATTGCATGCGTATTTTCATAGCCTTCAAATTACATAGGCCTTCCTGAAGGCAGGACTTTATTAGTCTTTCTACATGATTAAGATTGCTTGTCATTCATGGATCACCAAAAGAAAATATCAGAACTCTGCATCTCCATTAAGTTCAGTAGACTTAAACTGAGATAAACACAGCCTGTTACGCCGTGGCATCTCAGCAAAGTGCACTCATTCCAAAGCACTGCATGTCGTGACTAGCTGAGGCACAAATCCCATCCAGAAGCAGTAACCTAACTGCAGTTTCCTTTCTTCCATTTCAGCATAGCTTTGACAGTGCAAACTTTCATAACTAGTGTAATCATTCTTTATAGCAGATGATAGCAAAATATCCTAGCAAATACTTAGTTCAATTGTTTGGGGTTTTTTTATCATTACTTTGCCAGTTTGCAGACTATGAACAGTAGGTTTAAGCACACTATTTAAAAGGCTGGGGCAATGCATACAACCTCTGTGGGAGGAGGATATAAAGAAGAAAAATATCCTGGTAGTTGACAGTAGCCAAAATTCTAGTAGAATGGGCTAGGGACAAAGCATCTCAGTTAATTCCACCTCAGTTATCCAGATGTTAAAACGTGTTTGTCCTCTTCTGGAAGGTCGAGGTACATCCCCTTACAGACGGGAAACATGCAGTGACTGTTTCAGAATTGAAAAAAAGTATATTAACATAGTCACAGAGTGACATCATTGGTGTAAATTGGTAAAACAGATGCATTGCCAAGAATTTTTAAAGTGATTAATGGTTCTGGATGACTTCTAAGTGCTTTGCTTTAAAACCTTTTAGAAGGACTGTTTTCCTAAAGGTGAGAGCTCAGTCTGAGAGTAACTCCCTTTTACATATCTGAAGCAGAGCAGAGATGAGTTTTCCAGAGTCACTACCTGTGAAAATGCAGGTCCTACTCCTGAGTATTCCTGAAAAGTATTATACAAATGCTTGGTGTTACTTAGTTACACAAATTCAAACGTACCATACACAAACAAGAAGTAAGTCAAGTTTTCCAATTTATTTAAAGAACTTAAAAGCAATCAATATGAACTTATCATCAATAAAATCTAGGGATGCCTTCAAAATATATTTTAGGGCCGATGATCTTATGTATTAAAGCCAGACATTTATTTCTTTCCTATGAGTTGAAGAGTCTGCTTCTGCCTCTTTTTGAAGTCAAGGAGAGTTTTATCACTGTCTTCAAGGACGGGCAAATTAGAGCCCAAATTAGCATCTGGAACTAAGTACAGTAGGGTGTTCGAGTGGTGTACAACGTGTCACCACAATTATAGTAATTTTAATCAACCTCATTTTCTGTTTGCTTCTCTGAGATTTCCAGGAAAATTTGCTCATCTGTACTTTAGTGTTAATATCTCCCTACCCTTTCTGTTTTACAAGTCATGCTTTTATCCTGTCACTTCTGCTGCAGCTGAACCAGAGCATTTTAATAAACCTCTTGTTACCCACATCTTCTATCCATATGTCATTGACTTAAGCAGAGCAGTTTGTCAGGTTAATATTTTATACATTTTGTATTTAGACTATTACTTAGCTGATCCATAACAGGGGATTATAGTCAGGGATAGGAATATTGAGTGGCTTTTTTCTTTTTCCCACGTGCTTGTCTCCAAGACAACTAGGTGGCTGTATTTAAAAGTGCACAAAGACCAGAACGAGTAGCTCATCCAAGTCTTTTAGCAAGTGAATGCTCTGCGGTTTTGCATTTTCAGGCAGGCCTTTCACTCCATCCCCCTGACGTTTTTCACCTCGGGCTCTGATGGGTGGTAACTCCAACTGGGAACCCAGCTGATAATTGCAGCAATTAAGCTGCTGCTAGTGTAACTCCAATTCCCTTTTGTTTCTGGTTATATCTGGTCTAGCTACAGTGTCATTCCTGATATTCGTATTTAAAAGCCACAATGATACTGTTCCTTTTCCCCCTTTCAGTCAGGGCTGGTGATTATTAGGTGTATCCTCTCTCCAGTTTAGCCTGCTTGCAGCGATGCTTCAAAGCACAGGCTTGTGCTTCCTGGATTTTACACACACAAAACAAACAAACAAACAAACAAACAAACAACTCAACAACGCGTGGCCATAACAAAAGGTCCCTGGCAATCATAAATTCGCAGTAGAAATTGCCGTCAGCCGTGCTGGAAACCCTCGTGCTGTAGTCTCAGACAGATCAGCAGCCAAGCAGAGGTAGCAGCTCACTATTAACAAACATGATCTGCCATTAATCTGAATCTGCTTCGGAAATTCTGCTCAGCGCTCCCTGAATTTCCTCTCCCTCCTTGGGTCTGTCAGGAATAACACCGTGCACTGAAAATGCAATGTTTGAGTGGTCAAGCTTCATTGCTCCCCTGTATATTTTTTGGCCTGATAATTACATTAGGGATGTAAAGTATGTAATGTAAGTTTCCTGTGAGAATTTGCTGCTGAGCTAAGTGCTATCACATGTCATGGGGGTTTCAAAGTGTGTTCAATACAAAACCCCAAATCTGTCCAAACAACATATTTAGATGGGCACTGCAAGAAAGGTTGTGCTTTTCAGCTGTAGATGAGTCTCACTGCTTGTCCTGTGGATAGCTGGTTGTGACGCCTGTGAGGTGCCAGTTTTTATTAGAACATTTCATTCCTTTGAACATGAGAGGCGCAAACTTTTATGATTCAGATAACCTTTCGGGGGTTTCATATTCCAGGGGGATAGTATCTTTGTATAGACAAAAAATCCAGCAAGCCATTTCCATCCTCTCCCTAAGATTATTTATCTTGCTTCGTTTCAGTCAGCTCCTTCTGTACTTAACTCTCTTTGTGAGAGCAGAGTACTCCTGTCAAAATTCAAACTAGGTTTCATGTGCTGGCACTTCTGAAATTTCACATCCTCTTCCTATCCGTTAATCTAGTAGTGAAGGTAAACTTCTGCTGTTGGATACACATTGCAGACACCTTACTGGTATGAATACTGACTGTAAATATTCCTATAAATATTCCTATATTTTTATTGACTGTAAAAATCCCTTCCTAAAAGGGATTGTTGTGTTAATGTGATTTGCTAGGGAAATGAAGTATTGGCAATCCTCAGTCTAGAATTCTAGTGCAGTCAAATGAGAGCCCGAATCCTTTGTAAGGCTCAGCTGATGTTCTTCAGGAAGTTTTAGAAAGCAAAAATGCATTAATTAAATTGCTAGTAAAATGAAATAAATAAAATAAATATAAATNGCTAACAGTAGCAGTAATAAACCAGCAGTATTTGAGTACACAAACAGAAATAAAACCATTTTGGAGGTTAATATGAAACAATGAAGTTCTCCCATCAAAATCTGGTTTTGACAGAAAATATATTTTGTAAATAGCTATCTTCCTTCCTGTTTTCCATAGAACATGTTGCTTTTTCTCACATATATCCAGTAAAATCTGCATATGAAAAAGTTTCCTTCAAACAAAATCTTTCAATCTCACTTTAAAGAGGATTAAAGATTTTAAGGAGATCCTGGGAATAGTAAACAAGCATAAAAAAAAATTTCAAAATTCCTCCCATTTCGCTGACATTATTCGCTTTGGGAAAAACATATTCTCAACCTCTAGACTGGCTCATTAAAAAACAAAAACAAAAACAAAAACAACAGCAAAAAAGAAAAAACAAACCTATATAAAAGCAGGGCAGTTCTCATTTCCACCAACTTCTGTTTTAGTCTTGTCTAAGGGAGCACAGTTCTCTTCTGATTCATCACAGAAATAGGAAAACTGAAACCAAACCAGGAAGCAACTTGAGGCAGGGAAAAATGAGATAAAACTGGTGCAGAAAATTAATTTAAACAAAGATTTAAAAGACAGGAAAAGATTGTGGCTGCCTTTTCTCACATATTGTCTCTGGTGATGACCTAAGGAGCAGTCTGAAATTGTCATGTACCAAATGATTGCTGGCATGACAGACTTCCAGATGAGTCTTGAAGTAAAGAAAATCTCTGCACTGCTAATTATTTTTCCAAATTCTAAGCATCTAAGGGATATAGTCTTCATCTTCTATGTAAGTGAGCATTTTGAAGCCCTTTCCCTGTTTTATGTGGAGTTCTGAATGTATAAGTCATTAAAATTTGGACCAGCTTTAGTCATTTGCCAAAAATCCCTTGGGTTTCACAATGGTTGGGATAAAAACATATATTAATACACACTTTTTTTTTTCTTCTGAATCAGCAGTAAGAAAATATGTTTTTGTAGAAAGCATCATTATTTTCATTACCCTCTTCTGAATTTTCTCACATTTACAAAGAGGTAGAAGGATTATTTTCTTTGTTAGAAGGTTTTACGTCTTGGATTGTGATGAGTAAGGGAATATTCAGACAGCACACTGAATAAAACTTCCTGAAAATAGACACTGTAAGGCTTAGTGATAATATCCCAAGGGAAAGGAAGTTGTGACATTTAAAACCAGACTGGACAATACACTAATAAATATTCTGGGTGGGCTGTTTTGCATTGTTTTGGGGGTGGATTAGGAGGATGATGTCTTTTTCACATCTAATTTCTCCAGTTCTGAGAAGCAGAAAAATGTCATGCAGTTGATGGAGTTCAGAACAGAAGCAGTGCTAAAAACCACAAAACACCAGTTTATTTTAGGATGAAATTCTTTTATAGTTCTGGGGCCCTGATCTCCAAAATAATTGTGGACAAAAATAAGTTTTCTACTTTCATAAGTTTCCATTACTGATATTGTCAATTGAGGTCAAAAGGATCTTTCATGGTATTTGCACTGTTTCTTTTCTTCTAGCTAGGATCTGCTCATATTGATCAATGGAACTGAATTTCTGCTATTCTTACAGACAGCTACTTGCTGTATTATTTTAAATTAATTTCTATTTTGTGGGTAGAGTTTTCCAACTCTGATATTAAAAAATCATTACATGGAGCAACACAATAACCTCTCTGCTCTAAGTGCTAGGAGTCCCTAAAATAAGGTAATTCTTATTGTTTATGATCTGATAAATCCAATTGTTACTGTTTAGCTGATTTCATCCTGAAAAAAAATCTTTAGCTTTATGCAGCAACTTCTGTAGCTGTGGCAGTTGTAAGGCTGGGAAGGATGGGACCAGTGCACTGCCTTCCTTTGAGCTCCCAGCCCTAACTATATGTCAGGGAATCCATTCTGCCCCAGTGACCTGCTGGTCAGAGTGGTGCTGAAGCACATTGCTCTGAATGACAGATGAGGAGAAACAAGGGTAGAGATGTAACCATTGGGTACATGCTGAAAAAAAGGTGTTTGTTTATCAGGAGGTTTCCTAGTCAACACTTCTGCAAAGTATTTGAGGAAATGTGACTGTAAGCTTGTTTCAGTGGTCAATATTAAGCAGCATCTGGAAATGGGAGTGCAGTTTGCTCTAAAATAATAAATTATTCAAAATTATCTGCAGTTCGTGCATTTTTTGCATTCATAACTACTGGAAACACAAATGCAAAGAAATGTATGTTTCTGTAGAGATAATTAAATATCTTAACTATTGTTGGAAGACATGGAATGGGAAAAGATCCCAGCAGTTCTTCTTTAAATTAGTTTCTGTCTTAAATCCCCCAGGTTCTGGATGTCCAGGTAGGCCATTTTTAGTCATTCATTAATACAGGAAAGGGTTTTATTCTAGTACTTATTTAGATGTAATAAATCTAAACTGTAAGGAAGAGAGATTGAGAGATTGATTGATTCTGCTATATTTATCAAAACAATCAAGCTGGTACTGCAAACATAGATGTTAATCTTATAAAAGCCCTAACCCCAACCGTGTCTGATCTGAGCAGGCTGAAGCAGGGACAGCACTGTTCCCAGTTCCCAGTGTAATGAATGTCACCCTGGAAAACTTGATCCTTGCTATCTCTTTGCTAGGGATGTGATTCCCCTGCACCTTGGAATTAATCACTTACCAGTTTTAAGAAGTATCCCAAAATAGAGGATGACCTTACAAAGCATAATGGCAGAGCATCTTTCCTTTCTAAGCCATTTTTTAGAGAGGTCTACTTGGATTTGAAATGCGTTGATTTGCTGTGACAGAGGCTGCTCAGGTCAAACTCAGACTTTTGGAAAGTCAAGTTCTCCACTACCACATCCAAATATCTGTGAAGGACTTGAGTCCATCACCACGTAATCTCTCCCCTCTCTCCATTTTCAGAATGACCAACATTTTTACTATGTTTTCCCACAAACATACGTAAAAGCTTCTGAAGAACCCACAAGGTGTTCTATCAGAATGCAGGAAAACCAACCAACCAAAAAAATGCAAACAAACAAACAAACAAACAAAGGTATTCCAGGCTTCAGGACTCTACTGAAGAATATTTCTCATTTAAACAAAGGGATGCAATTTCAGGTACATTGATGACATTACTACTGATGGAATTATTTCACTTATTTAGGACTGAATACAACAGACTGGATACAACAGTCATCTTAAACTCTACCCAAAAATCAACTTGATGTCAGTGCATATTATGGAGAAGAGGTAAAACACACATTTTTCCTGTATAACCTCATCTTATAAGAAAGGAGCCTTATTCAACAAGAAATGTCATTCACAAATGTTCTTACACTAAGCACCAGGGCAGCATATTATAGTAATCCATACCTGATGCAACGAAAACATGCCACGAGCTCCACAAATTACAGGAAAAGCTCCAGTTCTCATGAAGCAGCACATAATTAAAAAGAAAAACCATATAATTTAAAAGAAACAAACTTGTCAATATTTGACACCTGAATAGCCATGAACCTGATAAAGGAGGTGGACAGACTGTATTTTTCCTTCAAAGAAACTTAATTGTAGTTGCACTCTTACTGATTTGGAAAAAAAAAATCATTTCATATTCAAGTTCAGCTGTTCAGTGTAACTGGTGACAGTAGTAGTAATATAATAGGAACTGAAGAATAATAATGTACAGAAAAAATAAATTATACAGAATTAGGGAGAGAGGGAGAAATGGAAATAGACAGAGAAATTTTGAAAGAAGATGTAATTAATTACAAAATAATTTTTCTCACTATTTTACAGTACAAATAGCTGAAAAGGTTGCTATAATCATACCATCAATGCTAATAAGCTTGTAAATTTGAGCACTGTAAAACATGGATTTGAATACATTAAATTCTACTTACATGTTTGACAGGATGCTAAAATCTGACTGTACTACATCTTGTTATGAATTCACACATTACTGTCGGTCAGAAAACCCTGACACTGACTTCCATTGCTAATGGTAATGGGTATGGGAGATTTTAATAATAAAGTGTGCGTGCTTGTTATTTTTCAGAGACAGTCTGTGGAAAGCGATTCCAAATCAAGAAATATGACAACAAATGAATACATTTGCATTAGGAAAATATAACATCCCTGAAGGCTGAAGGAAACAATTTCATAAGCATCTGAAATGAATTGTATGTATAACTTCCACAACTGTAAATGTGAACAGAAATACAAAAGATCAAAGATTTCAGTGCTGTATATTATGCATAGCTACACTGAACTTCCACTTAGTAGCTGAATGACAATATATCTCTTTTGAAGTCAGGTGCTCTTCCCAGAGCTTTCAAGCCAAAAGTTGCACTGAGTCAAAGACTACCTGAAAGCTGAATTATCAAGTAAAGGTTTCTAGGCTCCTTTCCCAAAGAGGGGAGCAAAGCAAAGAATTTTGTTTTAGCCTGGTTTGTTTATGAGGTACAGAAGTTAAAGCAGGGCTTAAAACCACACACTTTGCAGTTGTCATGATGAGAACATCCTGGAAATTGTTGCCCATGTGCCTAAGGATTTTCATTCTCTAGCACTTGTGGCTTATGCTGTAAGTGATGCTGCACTAACGCCGGCACTCTTCTGGTGCCAGTGCTTTGGGCTGCAGCTGCTGGCCTTGAGAGAAGAGTCAGTAACTTTGGTTGTGCTAGGCTTAAGGAAAAGGATAAAGGAAAGAGACGATCATATAAAGTTATTCTCAATGGAAAAGCCATTTAGCCAGAGTACCTGTCCCAAGACAGGATGTCATTCTCCTGTCACTCCTAGCCTACACTTGCCTAATACGTTCTTACAAATTTTGCTGGGTACATATTCTTCAATCTTTCCAGACTATCACTTTTAATGCTGCACTCTTCCTAGAAAGCTTTCCTGAATGTTTGCTGTTAAGCTTGTATCCTTTTTACTGTGTTTGCCAAGGACACAAAGAAATTTATTTTTCTCTTTCTTTTTACAGTAACCAATTACACATTTAAAAATTCTTAACAGGTCTTTTTTTTTTCCAGATTAAGCAATCCCATTTATATCAGGCAATAGTTGTATACCATGAAACATGGTCATAACTCTCATAATTTCTGCTGCTCCCACCTGATGGGTACTTGTATTCCTTGTAGTCCTGTGGCCAATAGTTGTTTGGTCGAAGCCTGAGCTGTTCTGCAGAGAGTACCAAGAGGATTTCATCTGCCTTGTAGACTATGCATACTTCTGTTAGTGCAATCTGGTATGACACGACAGTTTTGTCCACAACATCATGCTGTTTAAATTTTCCTGACTGATTGTCCTCATCTTTCCCTGGAATATAATAGCTGAGGTATTTGTATTCCCATGTTTTAACTCAGATAAAATATATACCTTATATTTTGCATTGGCAACTACTGGAAATCGCTCCAACTTCTTATGAGATCAGAGACCAAATCACATTACTAAAATATTAGTTGACCTTGTCTGTGTTCTATTTGTTTGCACTTGTTCCCATACTGCAAAGTTATGACCACTGTACATATCTAAAGACTGCAGTAATGATAATTTCTGCTGACTAGAGTAGCAGTTGCAGTGACATTCTTTGGTAATATTGATGATTTCTGGGTTGTGTGAATAATATCTGAGAGTTTTGAATCTTTTAAAAAATATTTGCTATTCAGAAATATGCAGTGGTGACTTTGAACAAACAATTTGCAAATCATGAATTATCTTTTTTTTTTTTTTTTATTCATTCACAAATCAGACTCATTTGCTTGTCAAATGTCTTAAGGCAGCACTTAAACATCTTTTGTTTAAGTGGCACACTTAAACCTGGCACAGTCAGTGCAAATCTTAGAGGATGAGGGTGAGGGAACAACAGCCCAGAATGTCCCACAGGAAGGAGGGAGGAAATTTGGTACCTCATGGCATGTACTTAGCAAATCTATCAGCCACTGCCTCTGCCCTGGAGTGGGCACTGAAGTGCTCTGGGGCTTGGTACTTGCATTTCCCTTCTTTTTAGCTTTAATTTAATCCTTCAAAGGTATACAGTCTTCAGTTTGAGTCATGCGCATTATATGTCTTAAATGGATAACAAAACTTTTAAAATAGAGTGATTATAAATAAATAGTAATTAGTACAGGACATAAATAAACAAGATTCCCTAGAAAGTAATAAACAAATACAATTTTACCAATATAGATATTTATGAATATAGGAAATCAGGCACTCCACACAGGGATTTTGACAATGAATATTTTCTATTCATAAATGTGTACTTTTGCCCAAGATGATAGGTGAGCAGTGTAATTGGAATAAAAAAAGAGACAAAAGTTTTTAAAAAGTCTTTTATCTGAACCTAGGCAGAATCTGGGTCTGATTTATCTCAATGGATAATACTATCATCAGGAGAATGACCATTTTTATTCATTTGATGTAGAAAAAAAGTAAATTACATTGTGTGTTATAAAAATCACTTTTTTTTTCAAGAGGTGAACTCTCTGTTGCACTGTATGAATGAGCTTTGAAGGACTGACAGATTACAACTGATTAGATTTGCCAAACCTGGAGATTTTCAGTGCAGACTGAGTTCCAATACTCTAAGATTTTATCTATATTTTTAATACTCTAAGAATTTAGCTATGTTTGTATGCAATTCAGCACAATAAAAGCAGACCAGTGGATGAAAGCCCTTGCTGCTGAAACCCCTGCCTCTGCACCACATGTGGTCTCGGGTTTTTATATAGCACTAAATTTAGTCTAGGTGGAATATCACCAGGACACATAAGGTTTGAAGCTGTCCAAAGGCCCAGTCACTACTTTGAACCCATCAGAGGTAGGTGCAGGCTCAGTGCACCTCCAACAGTGCTTCTTATGTCCTTTTGCCCAAAGGGATCCCTCGGGCTCTCCTTGGAAACAGAACCAGTGTGTACTCCATGGAGCTGATCAGGGGCTCCACACCAAAATCTCACTGCTCCTGCACAGCTTGTGACTGTAAATCTGCTGAATCTCTAGTTTGGCAATTTCAGTGTGCTTATTTCTAGTAATCTGAAAAAAAAGCAAATTAACGAAATTTTGAAAGATGCTATTTGTTCTGAGGGAATGCATGCTGCTGAAACCTTTCTGCAGATTGCATTTCTAATTTTGTTGCCACAAAAGGGGAGGATCAGCTAGTCTTTTAGAGTCTGAAGGCCCTGTGATACTCACTGAGGGGGAATTTCCTGCCAGATTTACCCTGGAAGTGTAAGCTTTGGAAGACTGGCTCAGGGATTCCAAATGTTGGAAGGAGAATGAAAATAATGGAAAAAAGCTGACTTTACAAGGCAATGTATGTGAGACTATAAACTCCTTGCAGCCTGGGTTAACCCTGGGAGTTCCTGGGGGATCTAACCTTCTTGCTAAGGATCCAGGAGCCACAGTCAAGCCAGATCTGGGGCTCATGAATTACCAAGTTTGCATCACATGGTGCCTTGAGGTCCTGGGTGTAGAGAGAATTTACCAGTGACCCAGTTGCAAGTCCATGTCACAGCACTGCAGATCTTAAAGTGAAGGAGTCCTTTGGGGGAAGGAAATGTGAAAAAGCCCATGCACTACAAGATCTACAGCTTTGAAAAAATCACATTGAATGTAGGAGGTGTCCGTGAAGAGTATCAGGTTGCCATTTTCTAACAAAAATCACCTTTCCGATTTTTTTCTTTCTTTAATTTGGTAATTTTATATGCTTCTAGGATTATGGCAGTAGTGGAAAAAAAAAAGAAATTAAACAAAAATCACAGCCAGGCTCTATATCTGAAAGAGTTAGTCTGGAATGTTCCTAAAAGGACCCAAATTGTATATTCATACCATCCCTTTGCTACTTTAACTCCCCACCCGCATACAGTATGCCAAGCTGTTTCTGTGTAGTGATGTGTCCCTGCCTGTGCTCTGTATGTCTATATTAATACACATATATATGAGAAACGGCTGTGATGGTTGGAGCCAGGGAAGGGAATATTTGTGCCTTCACAGAGCTCTGTGGGGAGGGACTGCTGAGAAATGGTCCAGAAGGTTCTTTATGACACTCAAATACTAACTGAAATTAGTAAACTGCCATTTAGGTAGTAGCAGAATGAATTATTCAATCTGCTGTGTGGACTGAAAGTCTAATTTTAAAAGTCTAGCTTGCCTAAAGAGCCCCGTGCAAAATGTTCATTAAACGTAAGGAAGTACCAAGAGTTACTGCCTGGCTGAATGTCTTGGGAGGGGTCGTCTGGTATGAACCACCCTGGCTAATCTGTTCCATAAACTGTGGGTAACAGCAGAACAAGAATCTGTTTCCCTTTTTCATGAATATTTTGGAAAAGTTATGGGTCTCCTCCTTACGCCACATTCAGGACATTTTTTGCATGGATGCCACTGGGCTCCCCAGCAAGATCAGTGTGTGGGGGTGCAGGAGGCTCAGCCCTGGGGGGAAAGTTCTCAGATGGACCCTACAGACCCATGGAGAAGGCAGAGCCCTGCTCTGTCCTGGGGCCTTGCTGTGTCCCCCTTTCCAGAGGCCAGGGCAGACACAAGGGCTTGCAAGGTGTCAGCTCATGGCCTGCAGGTGAGAGAGGGTGACGTGACAATGCTTCTCCCTCTCTCTTACTGTTTGACTTTGATAAGACAGCAGAGTGCATCTGAGCATCCCTTCTCATGGAAACTTCTGTCTGGCTCAGCATTTCCCTGTAAGAGGATCCACCTCAGTGCATCAGCACTTTTCTGACACAAAAATATTTTCCTGAAAAATTTCTGACTTTCCAGTTACTAGTGTGAACATCAGTAACGAGCTCCTCCAAACCAGCAGCCAAGAGATTATGCTTGTGTGTGTCAGCCTGAGAAAGGTGTAACTTGTGCATTGCATGGCAGTTTCTCCTCTAGACACTGCATATATGAAGCAGGACTTTATTAGTTAGCAAATCACCCTAGCTTGAAATTAAGGAAAGGTGACCTTTCTTAATGTGCCTCTGTGATGCAGGGACCTTTTCTGCCACCTTCATATCATGACTCAGGTTTTTGTCCTGTGGGAAATGTTGTGCAGGTCACCCTTGAGCTCCTCCCCAGGCTAGGATCAGGTTCTGCCCTATAAGTAAGAAATGAAAGCAAACAGTAAAATACTGCACAGTACTTTCTGTTACCTTTGGCTGTATTTTAATATGTAATGCCAATCTGAAATAATTAAAACCAAAATATTGTCATATGTCCACAGAATAAAAAAACATACAGTAGTCCATCAGTCAATCAATTATTTTCTAAGTACATATATATACACGTAAATAAACATTTAGATAATCCAGATGAATATCAGGCTCTGAAAGAATTATGAATACCTTAACTGAAAAACTGCTAAGAATCTGCTGAAGTAAAAGCTGCCAGACGCATGTGTGAGTTGCCCCAGCGAGATTAGGTTTAACCATCTTTAGTCTATTTGCTCATGAATAGCAAAGTAAGGAGATTTAAATCTTCATTGTTACTTCAGTAAAGTCTAATTAAGTTCCTGCTTCCTCAGAGAAAAACAACTACCCTCAGACAAACACGCCCGGATAACATCACCCAATATCCTGAAGAGCTTTGGGAATTTTCAATTATTTCAAAAGTGAGGTTGTTTCTCTCTTTTTCTGCTCTCATCCCGCATCATATATCTTAGGCAAACACCACAGGAAAAAAAAAAAACAAAACAAAACAAGCAAGATGCCATTCAGAGATGTTTGCATGGCTTACGCTGATGAAGCACAGGAGATAATTGCCAGAGATAGACAATGCTGCCTCTGGTCCTTAAGGTAGATGCTTCTCTTCCATGAAGTGGTGCTCACTCTGCTAAATAGAAAACTGATTTCATTTCTGGCTATCGCTTACTGCCTTGTGCCAGCATCTTCCATGCCAATTGCAAGTCCATCTCCATTTGAAGTGAACCAAACTTGGACCTGAAAATTCTTGCCTGAAAGCACAGTTTGGCACATTTAACTGTGCAGCTCGACACGAAGGCCATGCTCCTCAAATCTGTTTTCATTCTAACCTACTTTTTGTGCCAGAAAGTACCCACCTGGAAGGCAGCAGTACATAGAAATGATCAAATCAGTCTGCTGCAAGGCATTTATAGCCCGTGTTTAGCATAGAGTAACTCACCAGAGAACATGACTTCAGGCATTGACATTGTAGCTCCTCTTTCCCACTTTCTGTTCATTCTTGTGCCCCAATAACATAAGTAATTTTTCTGAGTTTTCAGTAAGAAAAGCCTCACATGTGGTCTTATATTTTACTGCTGTTGAGAACTTTGGCTGCCATAGGAAGGGCAGAACTACATTAATGAGCCTATATTTTTAAAGTATATTTTTTGCATATTCCAGATATAATAAATAGTGATTCTGCTCTGTCATGGTTTAACTCGAGCCAGTACCCAAGCACCACACAGCTGCCCACTCACTCCTCCACCAGCAGGACTCGGGAAAGAATTGCAAAGGTAAAAGTTAGAAAACTCATGTGTTGAGATAAAGACAGTTTAATAGGGAAAGGAAAAGCCACACACACAAGCAAAACAAATCAATTCACTGCTTCCCATGGGCAGACTGGTGTTCAGCCCTCTCCAGGAGAGCAGGGCCTCATCATCTATAATAGTGACTTGGGAAGACAAACTCCATCACTACACACATCCCCCCTTTCTCCTTCCTACCCCCACTTTGTGTACTGAGAATGATGCCGTGTAGTATGGAATATCCCTTTGGTCAGTTTGGGTCATCTGTCCCAGTTCTTCCCAAAATCCCATGGACCCCCAGCCTCCTCACCAGTGTGGCAGTATGAAAAGTAGACAAGGCCTTGGCTCTGTTTAAGCCCTGCTCAGCAATAACAAAACCATCTCTATATTATCAGCCCTGTGTTCAGCACTAGTCCATTACATAACCTCATACAAGGCACTGTGAAGAAAATTAACTTTGAGTCAAAACCAACACTTGGTCTTAGTGTTGACTTAAACTTCACCATAAAAGTAGTTCTGCAAGGATAAAATAGCTCAGAAAGCAGCATTTGCTTTATGATGATTTGCAGAGGTAAAACTCAGGGCTTTTAAAAAAATTGAAATTCCACCCTGTCAAATTATCTTGATCCTTTTGCAGTTCCAGCAGGGTTGGGCTACAGTTTCATTGTTACTCCCCTTTCACACTGCACAGCCATCATTAAAAAACAGAAGCAACTAAAGTTTCAGTTCAACAGTTGGACATGAACTTGCACCTGCTTTTACAAAATATAGATCTTAAGTTCCACTATGTTAGGCAAGGCCTAAATCCCACAAATATATACCTATTGGCTGCAAAACTGATCCTCATGACTATTACACAAAAAGTGGTTTGGGGTTGAAACTGAGAGCAGGAATTTGTTGTGCTGAGGGTACAGCTGCTGAGCTGTGTCCCTCAGGGGACCTGTGCTGTGACCCCCTCCCATGGCAAAACCTGTTGGCCATGTTTGCCTCCCTCCTGCCACTGTGTTTCTGCTTTAGCATCATAGACTTTTGCCTGCTCCAATTGTCTGATGTAATTCCACATGGAGCAAAGCTGTAAGCCAGACCACAAGAGTGAGCTATATTGAAGCACTTATTTTTAAATTTTAATTTCTTTTTTTTTTTTTAAAGAGGGGTCTTTGTAAAAGTCTCACTTAACAGTAAAGCCCACAGACAGTTGCAAGAGAGAAACTGAAAACAAATTGCATTGCTGGGGTAGGAATGACAGATGGGGGAGGAATTTCCTCAGCCATCTGCACCACCAAATTAAACAAAAAACTATACAAACTGCAGCCTCAGGCACTTCTCAACCTGAACTTTTCATCACAGTGGCCCTGAAGTATGAATCAGTGCCAAATCCCCATCCAGGTGCTCCTGAAAACACGTAGGGACACAAGTTGAAGAACCTTGGGAATTTTCAGGTTAATCAGGAAGATTCCAACAAGTTTCAAAAGTCTCCAGGGTTAGGAAATACCTCAGAGGAGCTTTTGGTTTCTGTGACATTAACTGGAGATTGGTGCTTAAATTCCATGGGTGTAATGGGGGAGATCTGGACCTTGATTTTTAGTACATTCCACTGAAATAAATGTCAAAACTTTTCATGGTGTCTCTGGAGCAGGACTGCACCCTCCTTGCACTGGAAGGCCACATGCCAGATGCCATATAACACCCTTCTGATACATCAAGCACCCTCTTGACATGTTTAAAGATTCCAGCTATAACTCCTAATACCTCCTGGCAGCGTGGTTTGTTCCTTCTTTCCTTTAATTTTTTGGATGGGTTTTTGCGGTTTTTTTGAGTTGGTTTGATTGTGTTGGTTTGTAGAGTTTTTTTCTCCTGAGAGTGGAAATTCTATGCTTTTCTAGCAGAAGCAGGAGTTTTTGTGATGTGGGCTGATATTTAGAAAAAAACTTAAAGTTATATTAGACCCTTTTTCCCCCTGCATTTTTCCAAGAGGTTCTTCATGCTGGTGTTTCTGCTTGGCTTCAAATATTTTCTATTAAACTATCTTTTGCAAGAGGTTATTTCTGTTGAAATATTCTGTTTGAATATTTCTATATTGTAATCCTTGACATCCTTCCTACTGAAATCTACCTAAACTTTGTCAATGTCTTTAATGGAAACCATTGATTCCCACTTCTGACTGCATGAGTTGACCAGACTTTCTCTGTAACTTACTTTTTTCACCTGTAATAGTAATGCCAAACCTGGCTTTGACACATCAGAAGAGTCTGGAGAATGCCTCTGAAGTGCTGCTCATTTTTTTTTCCAGAAAAATGAGCCCCAAGCCAGTCTTCATACTCACAGCAGCCTCTGCAAGGCTTAGCAGAGTGTTCTTGTGCATTTCACACCTCCCAGTTTCTGTGTTTCAGTCTGGTGGTGGGGTGGTTTCCCTGCAGAACTTTCTTCCTCCCCTACCTTCAAAAATTGTTATTTCTTCTTAGTGGCATTTCCTCGATGTTTTTAATTCCTGTCTCTTTAATCCTTTTACCCTTGCTGGACTCAGAGCACAGACATGTCTATAAAGATAAGATTTTTCAAAACTTGAGTTGTGCAAAGAGAACATTTTTGAAAGTCTAATTCTTGTGTTTCATGATTAAATAAGTTCTGAACTCTTTTGAGAACATGGGTAATTACTTTGGTGGGTAAACAGAGTCCCTTTCAGAACTTGGAGAAAGATTGGAATAGAGGAATATAAATGAGAATTTCTACATTAAAAAATTTCTCTTAGTTGATCCTGGTCTCTACTTTTCAGCAGCTGAGGGTAAAATAAAAAGGTTAAAAACAACTGAAAAAGAGAAGATCAGTCATAAAATTATCATCCAGCTCATGAATGAATCTTGTGCAACACATTGACGCACAATTTTCTTGATATCCTCAATTTTCCAAACTTCATACCTTTATGAAGGAGTAACTTTAGTAAGTATAGACTAGCACATGTAAAGAAAATCAGGCACAATTAACCATATAATTATTGTGTACCTTGTATAATGCTTGATGCATTATTTATGGAGGTAGAGATAGATTTTTAAGGCCAAATGTGTCATTATAATTATGTTGTCTGACCTGCTTGACTCAGTCAATACAGCCTCACCCAGTAACTCCTTTTTTAGCAGCAATGCCTGCTTGAAGAGCAGTCTGTGTTTCAGAGACGCCTCCAAACTGAATGGGAAATCTTCATGTGATGCGCAGTCTACCTCATCCCAGTAAAAATATCTTCCAGGTTCAGAAGGTTAAGACAAATGAAAAAGAAATTTGTGTTGAAAAAATGGAATGGCAATGGATTTCCTTTTAAAACAATGCTGAACACTAAACTTTCAACTTGCAAAACCTTTGGAAAAGTTTAGTCTCACTGGATTTTATTCATCAACCTTGAATTATGTCCTACGTATAATTTAGAAAAAAATTAATAAAAAGTTATTCTAACTGGTTTTTTTTGTCAGAGTTTTTAAGACTGAGGTTGTTTTGTTTGTTTGGGTGTTTGCTTGCTTACTTTTTAATTTAATTTTGCCCTCACAAGATAGAAAATATTTTTGAGAACTCTAGTTCTACTCATTATTAATAGAAACACAGAATCACAGAACAATATATTTTGCTGGGGACCTCAGGAAATTGTATACTATTGACTGATGTGATTAAAGAAAAAAAGTAACAAACAAACCCCGTGTCCCCATAGAATACAATGATACTTCCACACTGAAGACATATTTCTTTTCACGTTTGTCTGCTATTGTGCCTTCAAATTTAGAAAATCAAAGTGGTTGTGGGATTACTTATGGAAATATAGTTTTTGAATCATTATATTAAAATTTGTACCTTTCAGTGAGGAGAATTATGGGAAACAATGAGAAATGGTCAGCTCATTCTCTCAGTCTCCTATGTGAAGATAAAGGCTCTTGCAGAAGTTTGCAGAAAAGCAACTGACCTATGGCTTCCAGACAGCCACAGCTGGCTGTCCTTGCAACACAGGTGCCTATGGCCCGAGTTTTGATGGGAGGAATCTAATCTACATCCATAACTACTCTCCTGGACCTGCAATAATCTCACCAATTTGTGACCCAAGTGAAAGTTTGAGGAACAAATGGAGTAGATGCATGAGAATTTCCCCATTAAGGAAAATTGCCTGATGGCCAGGAAAATTCGGTTTTTAAATCTCATATTTGAAAGTCGATTTTTAAGATTTCTTTCAACTTTCCAACCAGGCATCTGTTGAAATGTCTCTTGAACCCACTTAGATTTGATCAGTTCAAAGGTAAGTTACCCTCAAAAGGGTTATGATTCTACATGCACAGTATTTAAGTTGGTACAGTCAAATACTTAATGTTTTTCACTCGTGCAAGCAAGAAAGTTATTGGAGACATCTATCTTGAATTCAGTAAAGTTATTGCCAAGGATTATCTCATTGCACATGCAAGCATTGGTGTGGCTTCCCAGCTGCATTGTGGGCAGCTTCTTTTGGTTGGCAGTGCCTGTTATAACATTAGCTTTATTAAAAATTGTGTTCAGTCTCTACTCACGCAAATAGTAATACCTTCTATCCAAGTATTCCTTAAACATAAAAGCTTAAGCTTTGTTTTTCTTCTCGAGATGAATATCCCTGCTTCAGAAAGGGGTAAATGGTGCACATTAGGGTTAACTGCAAAAGTTAAGATAGGATTCTTCTAATCAAATATCAGAGGTACAATCACCTCTTGGTGTTGAGTCATCACATCCCCCTCCCAATACACATATACAAATTAAATAAAATTGCAAGTAATTAAAAGACACCTATTTTTCCATAGTTAAGCTATAAAACTTGGATAATTTTATTTCTGTATCAATATTTAGTCAAATAAATCCCTCAGAAAAGACAGAATTTAGGTTTTCTGGATTCTTGAAAAATGCAATACCCACTGTGTTATTCTACATTTTAGAGTCAAACATTTCCTGATGGTAACTTACAGGCTGTTAAATATTCAGCCAGATCATTTCCAGATGCCCTGGCACTCCTCCCCTTTGTGCTTCCTATTCATACCATGTAGAAATCTTTAAGGTTTTCAGCTGTTTTCTACATCTCTGCCTGCACTGCTTGAAATACTGTTTGGATTTTCTTTACTCATTCCTTTAATGTGCTGTCTTCATGTGCGAGGAAGATGAGGAGCTGCAAGGCAGCACATTTACTCTTCTCTGCAGTTGCTCTTTGGGCAGCTCCTCAATGAGGTGCCAGTCATGTGAGAGCGTTGCAAACCCCACACTTCTCCCCTCTTGCTGATGCTTCTGTTCTGTTGCAGAAGTGACTCCAGGCCTGGCAAAAACCTCAGCCTCCAATATATAATTGTCCATTACTATAGAGGTAAA